>ML427729.1:64863-87519 GCA_005239525.1 Nicotiana knightiana
AAAGATTCCCTAGGAAAATTTGACCCCAGAAGTGATGAGGGAGTATTCTTGGGATATTCATCACATAGCAAAGCCTATAAAGTATATAATAAAAAAACTATGTGTGTAGAAGAAAGTGTACATGTTGTCTCTGATGAAACTAACACTCTTGCTGAGAGACAGGAACCAGAAGATGAGGAGCTTGGACTGGTGAGAAGTAGTGATCACATTAAAGCAAACATGGAAGGTGGAACAGGTAATGGACCAGGTTCAACTACCCCAAGCAACATGACAGGGGGAATTCAACATATGCAACCTGGCCCTGATCCTGCTCCATAGCAACAAGACATCATGGAATTGTATAGGAATGAAAAGCTGGTACTCAAACCACACAGATATCCGAGTTCTCACCCTCTTGAGAACATCATAACAGATTTGCCATCCTGAATCAAAACAAGATCATCCTTGAAAAATTTGTGTGCATTTGATGCCTTTCTATCCATGATCGAACCAAAGAACATTGGGGAAGACCTACAAGATGCTGATTGGGTAAATGCCATGCAAGAAGAGCTAAATCAGTTTGAAAGAAGTAAAGTATGGCACTTGGTACCCAGGCCACTAGACAGATCAGTGATTGGCACCAAGTGGGTCTTCAGGAACAAGCTCGATGAGGATGGAACTGTTACAAGGAATAAGGCAAGATTAGTTGTTCAAGGGTATAGTCAAGAAGAAGGAATTGACTATGATGAGACCTTTTCCCCTGTGGCAAGACTGGAGGCAATCAGACTTCTTATAGCATTTGTTGCACACATGGAATTCACTATTCATTGGATGGATGTTAAGAGTGCCTTTCTTAATGGCTATATGAAGGAAGATGTATTTGTCAAGCAGCCTCCAGGTTTTGAAAGCAAGGAGTCACCTGACCACATATACAAACTCGACAAGGCTCTTATGGTCTCAAACAAGCACCAAGAGCATGGTACGAATGATTATCAAAATTCATGCTAGAACATGGGTAAAAACGAGGCAAAATTGACAGTACCTTGTTCTTAAGGGAAAAGGGTAAGGATCTCCTGGTGGTGCAAATATATGTGGATGATATTATATTTGGGGCGACTTCTGAAAAATTGAGCATGGAGTTTGCTATGTTAATGGGGAGTGAGTTTGAGATGAGTATGATGGATGAGCTAAGATTTTTCTTAGGCTTGCAAATTAAGCAAAACCCAAATGGAATAATGATCCACCAACAAAAGTATGTGAAAGAATTGCTCAAGAAGTTTAAAATAGAAGACTCAAAGGAAATAGACACTCCCATAACCACAACTACAAAATTGGATGTGGATGAACCTGGTTCATCTGTTGATCAGAAGTTATACAGAGGGATGATTGGGTATCTATTATATCTCATTGCCAGCAGACCTGATATTGTGTTCAGTGTGGGACTGTGTGCTAGGTTTCAGGCAAATTCAAAGGAGTCACACCTCACTACAGTGAAGAGAATTTTGAGATATTTGAAAGGTACCACTAATTTATGCCTTTGGTATCCTAAAGGTAGTAATTTCGACCTTGTAGGATATGTTGATGCTGACTATGCAGGGTTCCTGGTTGACAGGAAAAGTACTTCAAGTATGGTTCACTTTCTGGGCTCATGCCTTGTGTCTTGGGCTACCAAGAAACAAAATTCAGTAGCCTTGTCTACTGTGAGGCTGGATATGTGGCTGCAGCCTCCTGCTGTGCTCAGTTTCTATGGATCAAGAAACAACTCATGGACTTTGGTATAGATGTGGGTGTATTCCTATTTTCTGTGATAACACTAGTGCCATTAGTATGACAAAGAACCCGGTTCATCATAAGAGAACTAAGCACATAGATGTTAGGCACCACTTCCTGAGGGATAACTATGAAAAAGGAATGATCTCAATTGAATTTTGTGCTACTGATCAACAAATTGCAGATATCTTTACTAAAGCACTNGCCATTAGTATGACGAAGAACCCGGTTCATCATAAGAGAACTAAGCACATAGATGTTAGGCACCACTTCCTGAGGGATAACTATGAAAAAGGAATGATCTCAATTGAATTTTGTGCTACTGATCAACAAATTGCAGATATATTTACTAAAGCATTGAGTAGGGAGCATTTTGATAGAAACATGCTTGAATTAGGGATGATTAAAATCACCTGATTGAAAAATTGAAGGAAAATTTTTTTTGGCTAGAAACACTAACATAGATAATCAACCAGTCTAATCTTGCTCAGTATCATGACTTTACTGTCATACTCTCTTGCCATGTATTAATATGATTCTTTGGTTGCTAATTATGTTTCTCTATCTTTGTAAATTGAGGCAAATTAAGGACTTCAACATGATAAACCCGGTTCATCTCTGCTGGTTCATATGGCTGACAAGGTACGTGCTTATCTCTATACAATTATTGAACTAATTATTGTCACACATGAGCAGGATTCTATCTATATTTGGTTCATTTCAAAGTCCTTGTACTAATCCCTAAATGAACCCGTTCCAAGAAGTCACATCAGTACTCAATTAGCCTAGAAGTAGGGAACTCTTAACCGTCAAATCAATGACACTCCTACAACTATTAGACTTCCACTTGAATAAATTTTCTACCCGTTGTNACCAAATCGTGATTACGATGGAGGGAACTATGAACCAGATTTAAATTCTCCATCGGTATACAATTCTCAATCTTCAGAAAAAACCACAACCCCTGAAAACCCTCCTATTCCTGAAAACCCTCCTGTTCCAGAACCCACATCTAAACCTAACCCATCCCCTCGTGGTCATCGTGTAAAGATTTTTTCCAGAAAATCAGTGGCTTCTGGGTCACGTGCAAAATTCTGGGAGGAAATTCTACAGGCTAAAAAGGATAAAAATTCTGAATCCTCAAGTGAATCTTTTAAATCAGCCAATGAGGATGAAGCACCTGGTTCATCAAATTCTGAACAAGGTAATCTCGAGGCAATTTTTGAGTCTGTTAATGCTGAGAACAGGTTTGTTCTAGTTGGGTCGGTAGTGGATGTTGAAGTGCCTAGTAGGCAAAGAAAATCAGAAAAAGGTAAAGTTCTTGAGGGAAAGGGATTTGAGGAGGATGGTACTACATTGACTATTTGTGGTCCCATTCCTGAGAAGGTTGGAGAATATGTCATAGAGATAAGGGGAAGTGTAGTCGAGGAAGCAGCTGCAGGTCTAGAAAGCTTAAAGAAAGGAGTAGATGGACCTGGTTCATCTGGGGATAAATCGTTGGCTGAAAGGCTAAGGAAACTAGGGGAGTCCTATAACCCCAAGAAAAGGAGGACTCAGAAGTCCAAGAAGGCTACTAACCCAGTTCCTTCTAAGAAGAGAAAAGCTTTTGTAGCTGTTGAGGCTCCTGTTACTTAGGTGCGTTCTACACGTAGTATTGTGAGAGAGGAAAAAGAACGGTTTGAGAAGGCTCTGCTTGAGAGCAAGAAAAAGAGAGCTGCAAAGGGAAAGGCTAAAGTGGGAGAGCCTGTAGAGACTGTTGTTGTTGAAGAGGATACGATGGACCTGGTCCATCATGAGGAGCAGAATACTCCTGTTATGGTTGAGGCACCAAAATCAAAAAGGGCTAAGGCTTCTTCGAAGAAGTCAGCTAGTCTGCCATACTCACAAAATCTATTAAAAGGACTAGGTCCAAGGCAAGAAAAGTGAAATTCGTTGAAAAAGATGATGATAGAGAGTGGAGTGGAGAAAATGAGAGGGAAGTTGGTGAGGTGACTACTGACAAAATCACCTTGTTTGGTAAAAGAACAATTCTGAAGGAAAAATTGGTGAAGGATCTTGAGGAACCGGGGATGAGATACCTTCTGGACACACTGGATGTTCAGGGGTGGAAGAACATGGTTCTTCATATTGAAGGAAGGTTGGCTAGAGCTGAACTGGTGGAATTCATGGGTAATGCAGTGGTCAAAGACGGCAGGGTCACTACCATAGTCAAAGGAATTCAAGTCTCCTTTGATGACAAAGAATTGGGAGAAATTCTGCAAATTCCTGTTGAGGGCTACGACGATTACACGAGGCAAAGATGTCCTAGTTTAGATGGGATGACCTCAGCAATCAATATTACCAGATTCTTCAGTGACAATGAAAGGGAAATTGAACCCAGGCCAGTCTACAAAAGTGAAATGAATCCAGAACACAAGTTGCTCTTCGAGTTTGTCATCAAGTTCTTGCTGCCAAGACAAGAAAGAAGGCACATAGCCAACTATATGGATCTGAACTTGATGGAATGTTTGTTTAGGGGTAAGCAGATAAATTGGCTAGCCTTCATCATCCAACTCTTGGACAGAGTTGTGAATGGAACAAAAGCACATGCGATTCCATATGGCTTTATTCTGACTGTTGTGCTCGCTCATTTTGATGTTCCTGTGAAAAGGCTGAGATGGCTACTACCAAGGACTATTTTGGAAAAGATACTTTGCTGACTTGCGATTATTCTGTCAATGTTCCTGCAGATGAACCTGGTTCATCTAGGAAGCAGCCTGTCAACATCAAAGTTAGAACTATGGTGCAGGAAAGCGAGATCAAGGATATGGAAATCCTTCGTTTGAAGTCTTGTTTGATTGAGGTTGAAGCTGAGCGGGATACTCTCAGGGCTGAATTAGTAAAAGAGAAGGAAAAGAACGAGGGTGTTCTTAATCAGATGCTTTCTCTTCTACAAACCAAGACCACAACCTCCTCCGCACCTTCCCATCCTTAGGCCGTCCAGAGCTTCCAAAACCCCTCTTTAGACCAGTTGTTATGCTTCTTTTGTTTTTATTCTGTTTTGCTCATGGTTAGCGTTGTTTTTGTTTTGTTTGTATGTTGTTTGATGTACATTCCTAATCAATGAATTTTTGATGTTTTGTTATTGACTTGTATCAATTTCTTAGATAACTTACATTTATTGGTTTCTTATGATGATTAATCATGTTTTCACCTGCAGTAGCCTCAATGGACATGAGTAATTGTTAACAATACTAGTGAGTTTATCATTTTGCAAACTTTTTTATGATGCCAAAAGGGGGAAGAAAAAAGTGCTTTTATATTTCAAGTGATATTTATAACTTAATGAACCTGGTTTTTCTATGATAAATGCTTAAAGAACATACAAAGTGTTTGAGTTGTATACAAGGAAAAGCACAGAGTTTGTCATCATCAAAAAGGGGGAATTTATTGACCCAAGTCACTGCATAGTTTCGAAGATTGACAAATGTCTGACCAGTTGAACCAGGTCCATCAGAGCACACATACTTGACCTGACAAGTTGGCATACAAACCTTATACGCATAGGAGATGAATGCGATTGTGAAGTATCAATGAACAAGAAGAGTATCTTCTAATGCGAAAAGGTTGCAAATTGATGAAAGAATAGAAGTTTAATTGAGCAAGGAAAAAAATGAAGGAAGGAAGTTGAGTTTGATAAGAACTTGTTCTCCCGGGTAGAGTCGGACCAGAACTCAACTGACTTTATAAATAATTGAAGTATTCTTGCTTGAAAAAAGAACGCACAAGTGCAGAAGTGAATCAAGATCTGAAAACAAAATTTCCAGATATTTTGCAAGAAGAATTACTGTGCGACACAAAGGCTACAGACCAGCTAGAAGAACCAGTTCCATCTGTTTATCATTGAGTAAAGTTGGTTGTAGTAGGAGTTTTAATATTGTATCTTTTCAGCTTTCATAGAAGCAATTGTAATAGGTATGCATTGTTCAAGTTAGAGTTAACTTGAAACTTGTAGAAATTAGCTAGGGGCTAGTTACTACAAAGAGATTAGAGTTAGTCTTAGGATTACAAAAGAGTTTATTTTGTAAGTCCGTTTGGCTCAGAGTTTTAGTGAAAAGTTTGAGGAAATCCTACTGAGGAGTAGGTCATGGTTTTTTCACCTTTTGAGCCAGGTATTTTCCACGTAAAATCTTTGTGTTTTTACTTTACTGCTTTTATTATTTCGCAACAGTAGTAGTTGGAACACCAAGAAGAACCAGGTTCTTCTATTGAGACAGCACTCGAAAATTGGGTACCACACAAAGTAACATATCTTCTTGTGTGGTATTGACGTCTAAAACATCAATGCCAAATTCCATGCCACCAGGGAGGTGAAAGCCCGGGTAGGTAGATTCAATTAAAATATAAATAAAAACTAAATTGAGATGAAATAATGCGACATTTTTCTGTTCTTCCCGGAGAAACTTGTTGGACAGTTGGATGGAATTTGGATGTGAAATGAAATGAATAATTAAAATAAAAAAATAAGAGGTAAGAAATAAGGTTAGTTCCTTGCCTGCCATTTACAAGAATTTTTCTGAAAGAGTATGCAAAGAAGTTCAAAGGCAAAACGAGTGGCACTGATTGTTGGATTAAAGCGGTCCAAAGATATTTTTAACATGGTGCATTGTTATCCGATTTGAATCAAGTCCGTACGATTTTTTTCAAGATACTTCACACCATTAAAAGTATCCAACTCTTTATAACTAATTTCTTTTTGCTTTTCTATTTTTTGTGTGGGATTTGTTCACACACACCCAACAATCTCTCCTTTAAACTAAGTTCCACACGATCCATCATTATTCATGGGCTAATTTGGAATCACCGAAGTCCAAAAGCTGTGTATGCCTGGTTTTGATACCGGTTGTTGGACAAAAATGACACAAAGAAACTTTTAATATGATGTGATATCGTCCGTTTAGGCCAAAACTCACACGATTTTCCCCAATAAATCTCACACTATTAAGGGTATCCAACTTCTATAAGTAATTTCTTTTTCTTTTTTACTTTCTAGTTTTTATGTTGGACTTTATTCCCACACACTCAATACCAGTTTGGACTTATGCTGTCTGTTTGAAAAAAAAAAAAAGGATACAAAAGAAAACGTTGGAACTTTCTCCAAAATGACTATTAGAAGCTAAAGCAAAATGTAGCTCTTTGTCCTGTAGAATAGGCACATCTACTAGAGCAACAAAAAAAGTTGAATTTTCAACACACCACGCCAATTTAGACTTTTGTATAGCTTAAGAATCTGAAAGACTGCAATAAGATGTCCTTGAAGCAAAAGAACATTTTATAAGCGGACCATGCCATTTGGTTTAGTTTCAATTAGGATATGTAAATGCACCTAAACGACTTAATAATTATAAATAATATCTTCATCTGATCATGTCCCTATTGGCACTATCTACTGTTCAAAAACAGAAAGGTGCCAAGATCGTTCCAAAAAGAAATTTGTGGAGGTTCGTATAGGTAATAAATGGGTGATAGAATTTGTGGTGGTGTTAACACAAGATCTAATAAGCATTGAAACTTTACTCCATTCACAAATTAAATAACAAGATAATCAGAATTAGGAAACAACAAAAGAATTAATTCCTAAGTCGGACGTGCATATATAGGATTTATGATAAAGTTTTTAACATTCCATGCAACATGAACAGAATCTCAACCAGGGAAAAGTCAATTGTACATACATGTTATGAGAAATAAAAAGAAATTTTATTTCAATAAAAAAGTTGTCGTCATGGACATCGATTAAATAAAATTTTAACCAGCAAAAAGTCAAAGAAGAATTTCAAAAAGCAGTCCTCGGTCTCTCCACATTTGGTCTTTAAGTTTAACACTATCAGTGTTGTTATTGATATATTATGGATTTTAGTTACTATGCATCAACGTGTAAATAATATTTTCATTATTATGTATTTTAAAGGTGATAGAAAGTAAAGTATACTCCTATATAATAAACATTGATTAGTAGCCTAAATTAAATGATAATTGATCTTCTATAATATGTCAAATCACATTGATAGCTAGTGTAAATTCTTTACACTGCCGACATATATAATTTCAATTCAAAGAATAATATTTTTGTAACGATCCGGCCGGCCGTTTTGAGCTCTAGCATGTCGTTCGGCAGTTTGAGATCTTGAGTAGCTTCACTTCATGTATTATGACTTGTACGTGTGGTCGGAATTGAATTCCGGGAAACAGAGTTGATTCGGATGGAAAATTCTAATTTCGGAAGCTTAAAGTTTGAAAAATTGACTATGATTTGACTTTGGAGTAAACAACCTCAGAATCGGGATTTGAAGGTTCCAATAGGTTCGTATGATGATTTTGGACCTGGGCGTATGTCCGGATCGTGTTTAGGATGATCCGGGAGCGTTTCGGCACTTATTGTGGAAAGTTGGCATTTTGGATGAATTTCATAAGTTTGGGTTGAAGTGGATTTTGATATTATCGTGGTATTCCAAGCCTGGAATAGTTCCCTATGGTGATTCTGGTCTTAGGAGCGCGTCCAGGTGTGGATTTGAAGGTTCGTAGGTCATTTCGGGGTCATTTGGCGAAAGTTGGAAATTGAAGGATTTTGGGAAGTTTGATCGGGAGTGTAATTTTTGATATCGGTGTCGGATTCCGATTCCGGAAGTTGGAATATGTCCGTAATGTCATTTATAACTCGTGTGCAAAATTTGAGGTCATTCCGAATTGATTTGATACATTTCAGCGCAAATTATAGAATTTGAAAATTTCATAACTCATAATTCGATTTGAGGCGCGATTCATAGTTTTGGTGTTGTTTGATGTGATTTGAGACCTCTACTAAGTTCGTATCATATTTTGGGACTTGTTGGTATAATTTGACGGGGTCCCGAGGGGCTTGGGTGTATTTTGGATCATTGGCTAAGAGACTAGTAAAGTTAAGAAATTTAGAGTTTGATCATGGTCAATATAGTGCCAAGACGACCTTTTTTCAGTGTTTGAAGTGAGCGAGTAGGTCCCTAGCGTGTTTTATGATTGAAATTCATATATGGTTTGTATCCGGGAGGTTCCGGATAAGTTTCAGGATGGTTTCAGATCATTTTGGAGAAGTTTGGGTTTGCTTGTTTCTGGTGAGGCACTGTTCATTCACAATTGCGAACACTGTTTATTCGCAATTGCGAACACTGTTCATCACAACTGTTAAAACTGTGCAATGGAGTTTACTGTTCATTCACAAATGCGAACCTGGGCAGATTGTTTTAAATCGAGATTTTTCTCATTCCTCTCTTGGTTTGGGCGAGTTTTGGAGAGCTTCAAGGGGAGATTTTCATCATCTATTGCAAGGTAAGTAATTCTCACATATTATTAGCTAACTACATGGATTATACAAGGATTTAACCATGGAAATTAGTAAAAATTGTGAGATTTTGAAAAAAACCTAGAAATTAGTATTTTTGGACTATTACCACGAAATTGGACATGGAACTAGGAATACATTATATATTTGAGTTTGTGGTATTATGGGTAAAATTTATCTTTAAAGATTTTTAGAATCCGAGAACGTGGGCCCGAGGGTTGACTTTATTAACTTTTCGAGCGGGGTTGGAAATTATTTAAATTGATTGATTATGGGTATTAGAATATATTTTCGATTGGTTTGCAACTTGTTTGACTAGTTTTTGGATCGACGGCCATCAGTTTGAGTTGTTAGAGAGGCCTTAGAGCCAGTTATGGAACTTCGGAGCGAGGTAAGTCTCATGTCTAATTCTGTGAGGGGGAAACTACCCCTAGGTGATGTATTTGATATGTGCTACTTGTTGTGGAGGCTACATATGCATGAGGTGACGAGAGTCCGTACGTTGCTAAATCCATATTATTGTTCGGGTAGACTTAGGTTCACACCATGCTACAGTTGTACTATCTGAGCAGTCCCTTGCATATTAAATTCATTTATGTTACATTACGACTTGAGACTAGACTTGTGTAGAGCGATAGACTCATTATTGTAGAGATTCGACTGGCTTCGTGATTAGCCACGAATAATTTTACTCCTCTTATGAATTTCTCCTGCGTTATGCGTTCTCATCGAAAGGTTTCCTCAAAGCTCCTTATAACTCACATGTCCCTTTGTGAGTGGGGCTGAGTACCCGTCAAAGCTTCTTATTCTAATGGAATTAGGCCATTCGCCTCGGCAGGATAGATACATCTATGGTTCGTGTCGTTCGACCCTCGGCAATGCACACATCTTATGGGATCGGGTTGTTCGCCTCGACAGGATTATGTACAACACTCTCATTCGCCTCGGCAATATAATAGATGTATCTATGGTTATATACCAAATTATGATGGAATCGCGTCGTACGCCTCGACATTTCTTTAAAATACTCCTATGGAATCGTGCGTGTTATTTGTCAAAAATCCAGTGTATCTGGGAGTGTTCCTGATTTCAATTATGACGACCTATCTGGTGAAGTACATTATATATATATATATATATATATATATATATATATATATATATATATATATATATATATATATATATATATATATATATATGTATACACACACACACACACACACACACACACTCCGATGGAGGAGGTAACTGCCAATCGAGAGTTTGAGTTGAATTGTTGATAGAAGGACTGTACCACGTATTTAAACTTGTTTATCTCATTTATTTTACTCTGCCCCATATCTGTATACTTCTTACTGTATCTATCTTATTGGACCACTAGTAAGTGTCGATGTCGATCCCTCGTCACTACTTCTCTGGGGATAGGCTAGATACTTACTGGGTACGCGTTGATTACATACTCATGATGCACTTATTATGCAGGTATACATATATGTTTCTTGTGATCCTCTGGGTGCAGTGGCGCGACTGTTACGGGGACTTTACGGTGAGCTGCACTTCCTTGATATGATCCGCAGCATACAGAGTCTCCATTGGAGTTATTTATATTCCCTGTCTAGCTTGTATTTTAGACGGATGTTGTATTATTATTGTACTCATTAATAGATGCTCATGCACTTGTGACACCGAGTTTTGGGGGTTCTAACGGGATTGTTCATTATTGTAATTCGTGTAAATATTATCACTTACCCTGTAAATTTTATTTCATACTCTTTAATTAAGAAAATTATTATTTCAAATACTAAAAGAAGTAATTAAGTTAATCATTCACCGTTGGCTTGCCTGAGGGCGGTGTTAGGAGTCATCACGACCTTAGTGGATTTTGGTTCTGTACTTATCTTCGGGAGGCTACAGGGTTGTTAGGAGAATTTCCCTTCTTGATTCATCATCATGCAATTTGATTCCTTTGAGGCTTATGCCTTTATTTACTTCCTACTCATTCTTATATGATGTTGAATGCTCGGTCAATAGGGCACCGAGGAGTTGCAGTGGTACTTCAGATGTGGAGCAGGATGTTTCTCCCTGTGCATTCGAGCAAGTTATTATCGTCTTCTTGCAGAAGGATGTTCTGTCATTTCTGCGTAATATTGTATTTCTGATGGTTTGAGGCTATGCACAGGTTGCTATGATGTTCATGAGTTATTATCTCACAGTATTGATGTAATGGTGGGGTGCTCGTTTATGTACCGACATAGTGAATGACTTGAAAGGAGAATTTCTCAGCGCATGATTTAGAGGTTCAACGTTTAATTCCAGCAAATGAGAGGCAATTAGATTGGGAATGTCCAGGTTTGGGTTGATGGAGTAAAGAGACTTAGTAATTTCGAACGTGGTGAATTTTTTATCTGTGATGTAGTGTAGTTGTCCTTGTTTGAAGTATTAGAGTTTGCCGTTGTTATGTCCTCTTGGATTCGCCTATGGGGCAGAGTGCTGTGAAAAGGTGCCTAAGAAGTGGTTGTCAGAGATAGTGGTGTGTAGCGATTTCTGGATCGAATCGGTGTTTCTAATATTGATGGATTGAGAAAGATGAGATTATAGGAGGTTTAGAGTTGGTAGTAATATATTAGTTCAGGTGCTACAGAGATAAATTTTGATTTTAGGTAGCATTTGGGTAACGAAGGATGAGAAAGGATACGATGGGAGGTGTCTCGCGGTGGTTGAATGCCTAGAAGGTAAAGTATGAAAAGCAGAGGTCGAGAAGTTGCTTTAAGGAGATGGTTTAATCGAAGTGGGAGTGGCAGAGTAGCATATGGATTCTGTGGTGGGATAGCCACCTGACTTGAGAAAGATTTGGAGTGATTTGGGAATCCACATATGGGTTATCTCATGTGAGAAGGATAGCGGTTGCGTGATTTTGATGAATTTCTATGAAGAATTCTACCTACTACCCGACAGAAAGTCGAATGTGCAATTATGGTTGATAATTCAGATGGTTCATGAAAATTCTAACAAGAAACTACAAGAAGTTTGGCGGGTTAATTGTGTGAGATCATGGTAATTAGGAAGGAGGAATCTTGGTGGGTTCCAGGGTTATGTAATTGTCGCTTCAAGCTAAGTGGGGGAGCCCCACCGTCTATGATTGGATCGCGTGGTTGTCTGCTTGTGCAGTTTCTTGTTATCGGTGTATGGGTGGGCTATTATGACTAAGGAAAGAAAACACCAGTGGTAATTTGAGCAAAGGATTTAAGGGATGTGTGCTATATTTGGCCTTGTCAATTCATGTTCAGGTTTTGGGAAGGCTTAGAGGTTCTGAATCTTGTAGATGTGATGTACAAGGAACAAAATTCGTCTGGTTGCTTATTTTAGGGGGTGGTCATATGCTAGCAGGGCATTGGACTTTGG
The DNA here is from genome assembly GCA_005239525.1 of Nicotiana knightiana. Taxonomy (NCBI): domain Eukaryota; kingdom Viridiplantae; phylum Streptophyta; class Magnoliopsida; order Solanales; family Solanaceae; genus Nicotiana; species Nicotiana knightiana. The sequence continues at coordinate 77,375 of ML427729.1, forward strand.
TCATATTCGGGACCAGGTCAGAGTGGGTGACTCTCAACAACGGTCCTAGTGGGTTCAAGAAGTAAAGTGCAGTGCCTAAGGATTCCCCTGTCCGTTGTGTGGTTAAGAATAAGATTTTTGTAGTGGATTAGGAAAGGGACTTGGAGTGTTCTATGTTATCATCGGGTCTGCGGTGTAGTATTGGAGGGAAGGGAGAAATAGCTTCGGATCCATAGAAGGTATTGCAGAAAGGGTGTACCAGTTGGAGATGCTATTGTGCGCGTGAGAAGGGTATGAGATGGTTCATGAGTATCGAGACGATGTGGTCTCGTGATTCGGGTCACTCGATATGAGTGCGAACTGAGTTCGTTATGTTTTTGAATGGAGATATTATTATTTCTAGGGCAAGTCTAGAGTAAGTTCGAAGAAGTTAGTTCGGTTAGTAATGGTCGAATTAGCATGATTGTGGCAATGATCAGTTCCTTCAGCGTGTGAAGTTATACATGTAGTTTGTAGTTGTACACTTGGGCTTGAGTGCCACCACAACTTGGTTGATTGGGGAGGTATTTTATTTGAATGGCTTTGCTGTGTAAATGGATTCCGGAAGGGCTATGGTGGGTTAGATCACGACTTGAGGTTTCTATTTTCTATGGTTTGAGAATTCAGTTGTGTGTTGCATTGGTTCTTATGAAATGAGCTAAGTGAAAGGTTTCTAGCCAATGAAGTGTTTATTCCATTAGCCGTTCAAGTGTTATGAATATATGTATTATCGTGTAGCGGCATGAGGACTAGAAGTTGAAGGTCAAGGTCGCGGCTCGATGTTGATATATGTCAGGAGCTCAGATGAGCAGGGGGAATTCAGATGTTCAGAGTAAGCTGGCATTTTCTTTACTGTCACCTGATAATGATATTCTGCGAAAGAGACTTTGTGTATTGACTTGTGGATTTTTGATTCGCTTTACAAAATTAGAACGGCTGGTGGTATGGACGTGCGGACCTTGCTACCTGGTACGGAAGGTCATGGGAGCGTATTCAACAGATAAATTTTTTTAAGTGTGGCATGTTAGTTACTTGATTGTTAAAGATTGAAACCAAGCATGGAGGTTATGGTACTATCGATAATGTGAGGGTTTATGCTTGAGAGGCGTTCTATTCCTTGGGTTGTAGACCGTGTGAGTTTGTCCCGGATTTGACAGCTATTCTTGTGTGTCATGAATAGGTCATTTTGGATCCTTGAAAGGTTACTTTGTACGGTATGATCAAAATCATCTTGAGGTCCGTTTATGGGTCTAAATGTGGGTGTGTGCTCTACACCAGACCAGGTGTGTTCATTCAGCATAACATTTCTTATGGAGAAGTCTTCGGGCATTGGATGTTATTCCCGTCGTAAGCTATTCCATGTAATACTATGTTTTGCCATATGGGTTGTGAGACGGCTTGGTTATTCTCACATGTATTGTGGTCTCGTGCAGCTTGTGGTGTTATATGAGCAAGATGGATCTCGAGATGCAGGTTGTTTACTGCACCTTAGTTGTGCTTAGGTTTTGTAGCATATGGCACTATTCGTCTCCTCTGGGTTGTATTTTTGCACTTGATGTACTCGTGGTCAGTATTCGAATATTTCGTATGTATAAGAATTATGAATTGATGAGCACCTCCTTGTTTATTGCATTTGTGGATCGGGTGGCCCGCCACCGCGATTACGTTGTTTGGATTAGGTTGCACGCTGCAACGGTATCATGTTTGGATTGGGTTGCACGCCGCAATGGTATCATGTGTTGATGGGGTTGCATGCCGCAACAATGCGATATTGAGTCAGTTCCCTATATCTATTCTTGTGTATTTTGTTTCTCATTCCCAGAGAAGGGCTCATGGTGTTTGATGGCCGTTTTATTCATTACGGGAGTTGGATATTTCTCTTCCAGAGTTCATTCTTCCTTAGGTGTCGTATTCGAGTTGTAGCTTGTTGGTGCATTAATGGCATCATGTGGGATTTCAGTCAGTGTTTGAGGTGGCTTATTGCTGAAGCAGCTTGTACTAGGTGAGACGAGATTAGTGGACCTGGGATCAGTGAAATCGGAGGTAAGTAGAGTATATTAAAGAGAAGGTGTCACTATTGAGTTCAAAATAGATTAATGGTTCTTTTCAGGAGGGAAAACTCCATGAATTGTTGATTCGGCAGATGGTTATGATCTTCTACACATCTCTTTCGTCGTGGAAGTATTGCGAGATTGAAACAGGGCTTATATGTGTTATGAGGTGTATTACGTGCATCAGATTCGTGAAAATGCAGTTATTGTAGTCAGAGGATGCTATTATGGGCAACAGACTTATGATATTCATTGTGGCATTATCGTGGGTGCTTGATCATGTGTTGGTTAAGCTTCCGGAGATTGATACGGCGTTCGTATATTACAATCGGGTCTGGTGGAGAATTCCGGATGTTGGAATTTTGTTCTAAGGCTTATTGATTACATAAAAAGGAGAATCTTCAGTCTGGATCGAGCTAAAGTGCTCAACTGGGTTGTGGTGGCACAATTAGGTGCACGAGGTGCTAAACAGTGAATTTGGACAACTCTGGAGTAGTCCTTAGCATGTTCGAGGACGAACATATGTTTAAGTGGGGAAAATGTAACGACCAAACCGATCGTTTCGAGCTTTAGCGCATCGTTCGGCAGTTTGAGACCTTGAGTAGCTTCACTTTATGTATTATGACTTGTACGAGTGGTCAGAATTCAACTCCGGAAGTTCAGAGTTGATTCGGATGGAAAATTATAATTTCGGAAGCTTAAAGTTGGAAAAATTTACTAAGGTTTGACTTTTGATTAAACAACCTCAGAATCGGGATTTGAAGGTTCCAATAGGTTCGTATGATGATTTTGGACTTGGGCGTATGTATGGATCGGGTTTTGGATGACCCGGGAGAATTTCGGCACTTATTGTGGAAAGTTGGCATTTTCAATGAATTTCATAAGTTTGGGTTGAAGTGGATTTTGATGTTATCGATGTCCGTTTGGGATTCCAAGCCTGGGAATAGATCCGTACGGTGATTCTCGTCTTAGAAGCGCGTCTGGATGTGGATTTGGAGGTCTGTGGTCTTTTCGTTGTTATTTTGCAAAAGTTGGAATTTTATGATTTTTTGGGAAGTTTGACCGGGAGTGGACTTTTTGATATCGGGGTCAAATTATGATTCCGTAAGTGGGAATAGGTCTGTAATGTCATTTATGACTCAAAATTTGAAGTCATTCCGGATTGAATTGATACACTTCGGCGAAAATTATAAAATTTGGAAATTTCATAACTCATAACTCGATTCGAGGCGTGATTCGTAGTTTCAGCATTGTTTGATGTGATTTGAGACCTCGACTAAGTTCGTATCATGTTTTGGGTCTAGTTGGTATGTTGACGGGGTCCCGAGGGGCTTGGGTGTATTTTAGATCATTGGTTGAGAGACTAGTAAAGTTAAGAAATTTAGGGTTTATCCAGGTCAATATCGGGTCAAGACGACCTCTTTTCAGTGTTTTGAGTGCGCGATCAGGTCCGTAGCGTGTATTATGAATGAAATTCATATATGGTTTGTGTCCGGGAGATTCCGGATGAGTTTTGGATCATTTCAGAGAAGTCTGGGTTTGATGGTTTTTGGTGAGGCACTGTTCATTCGCAATTGCGAACACTCTTTATCGCAATTGTGAACACTGTTCATTGGAGTTTACTGTTCATTCACAAATGCAAAGTTTTTTTTCTGCAAATGTGAACCTGGGCAGATTGTTTTAAATCAGAATTTTGCTCATTTAACTCATTTCTCTCTTGGTTTGGGTGATTTTTGAGAGCTTCAATGGGAGATTTTCATCATCTAATGCAAGGTAAGTAATTACATGGATTCTACAAAGAATTAACCATGGAAATTAGTAGAAATTGTGAGATTTTGAAAGAAACCTAGAAATTAGTTACCATGAAATTGAACATGAAATTAGGAATACATTATATATTTGAGTTCGTGCTATTATGGGTAAAGTTTATCTTTGAAAATTTTCGGAATGCACGTGGGCCTGAGGGTTGATTTTATTGACTTTTCAAGCATTGGTAATTGCTTAAATTGATTTATTATGGGTATTAGAGTATATTTTGATTGGTTTGCACTTTGTTTGACTAGTTTTTAGATCGACTAGCATCAGTTTGAGTTGTTAGAGAGGCTTTGGAGCCGGTTATGGAACTTCGGAGCAAGGTAAGTCTCCTGTCGAACTCTGTGAGGGAGAAACTACCCCTAGGTGATGCATTTGATATGTGCTACTTGTTGTGGGGGCTATGTACGCACGAGGTGACGAGAGTCCGTACATAGCTAAATGTAACGACCCGGTCGGTTGTTACGTAGAAATTGCATTAAAAATTACTGTTATTGACTTGACATAGGTTAGTTATATTGTTCTTGATGTGTTAGAGTTGGTAGGCTCGGAATCGGAATGGTTGTGGTGAGAATTTAGCCATTTAGTCTTTAAAATAGCCTTAAAATGGGAAAAGTCAACTGAGGATTGACTTATTGGTAAACGACCTCGGAATGTGGATTTTATGGCTTGGATAGCTTCGTTAGGTGATTCGGGACTTAGGAGTGTGTTCAAAATATTTTTGTGATGCCCGGTGTAGAATTAGGCTTGAATTGGCGAAAGTTAGTTTTTGGCGATTTTCGATCGGCAGTGGGGAGTCTGCTAATGATTAGTTGGTTTCCCAATGATGTGCTGTATTGGTTTCAGTTTGGGGTATACTGGTGGATTAGTTATGACCTGCAGAGGTGGAGATGAGACTGACTCGAGTAATGGAAAACAATTCTGGATACATGTTGTATTATTCTCTATGGGGATATGAGTCTCATTGCATGATTGAGTTGTTATTTGTAAAGGAAGTAGTGTGCGTAAAGTAGGAGTTTGCTTGGTTGCCTAGGGGGTGTGGGTTACTCCCTTGGGTGTTGGTGTGGTAAGGGATACGGTTAGTTCTTTGGGTGCTTATGAGATAATGAGTTTTCTACATGTGTTTCCTAGTAATGCTCTTGGGTGTTGGTGACCTGCGTAGCATGGTTGAGTTAGAAGGATTCAGTTCTGATGGTTGGGTGTTGTATAAGTGGGATTCGAATAGTTCATGATGGTTTCTACAACAATTAGATATGTGTATTTTCTACTGGCGTGAGGAGCATGAGAGGTATAGTGATTTTGCTTCTAGATGGGATCAAATGTAAGTTCTTGGCTAGTTGGGTACGTAGTTTCTTGTGGCTCGGGAGGGGGTATGAAGTTTCCATATTTATCATAGGATGGCATGGTGTATGCGGTACGTTGTGTAGAGTCGAGATCTGCATGTGTGAATTCACGATTCAGTTCTGGAAGGAAGGTCAAAATTCTTAGGCGGCATTGGCAGTTTCAAATGACTAAGTAAATGATATCTACTGGTGACTTGAAGTATTTCATGTGGACTAGCGTTTCGTTGGGATCACTCAGTGTAGCGGAATTATGTAGGGGTATGACCTTTGGTATTGGATTCGTGTGTTTTGATTTTTATGATGTGTATTAGGCTTTTAGCATGATGTTGTAAAGGTAATTGTTAATGGAAGGATAGTCCTCTCGTGTGAGTCTTTTATATAATTTGATTATGTTAGGATGTTGTTGTTGAGTGCACGAGTTGCACAGGTTATGGCTTCGAATTGTATTGATGTGTCATGTCAGAAGAGGTCATTGGACCTAGAATGAATATTGTCAGAATTGTCTACAGCATAGTTGGAAGTATAAATATCAGGATTCGGCTTAGAAATTTGCTATAATTCATGTTTGGGAAGGGGGAGCTTCATGTCTGACTGATCGAACGAATGGTTGTTAGTTTCTACGTGTTTTTGTCATCATCGACAGTATATGAAAGTGTAAGAGCGAGGCATTTCTTGATAAGAGGTTATGTACCGGTATTGGGTTACTCTGAGTAGCTATTGTGATTAGGAGTTATCGCTATGGGTGTTTGAGTCACGCAGTGTATTATGTGATTTCATCTGGGGTGCGTATATGGCTTGTTACAGTATGCCCATACTTATTCAGTTTATAGTTGTGGGATTTTGATATTGTAAATTGATTCAGAAGTGAAAATCTAGTTCTAAGGTTTATGGGTCAAGATTGGATTTCGAAATTTCAACTGTGATGCGCTATTAGATCTATATATGATAGAGTGATGTGGGATCACCTCTGAATATGTGCATGGTAGGTTACACAACAATTTTGGTGGTGTTTGGAATAACTCTAGGCACGTTCGAGGACGAACGTATGTTTAAGTGGGGGAGAATGTAACGATCCGGTCAGTCGTTACGTAGAACTTGCATTAAAAATTACTATTATTGACTTGTCATAGGTTGGTCATACTGTTCTTGATGTGTTAGAGTTGGTAGGCTCGGAATCGAAATGGTTGTGGTGAGAATTTAGCGATTTAGTCTTAAAAATAGCCTTAAAATGGGAAAAGTCAACTGAGGGTTGACTTATTGGTAAACAACCTCGGAATGCGGATTTTATGGCTCAGACAACTTTGTTAGGTGATTTGGGACTTAGGAGTGTATTCGGAATATTTTTGTGATGTCTGGTGTAGAATTAGGCTTGAATTGGCGAAAGTTAGTTTTTGGCAATTTCCGGTCGGCAGTGGAAAATAAGCTATCGGGTTCGGAATGGAATTCCGGAAGTTGGAACAGGTTCGTAATGTCATTTTGGATATGTGTGCAAAATTTTAGGTCAATCGGATGCGTTTTGGATAATTTCGGCATCATTGGTGGAATTTAGAAATTTCAAAGTTAATAGGTTTTTGCATTGTTTTTGGTGATTCGAAGGCTCGACTAAGTTTGTGTGATGTTATGGGATGTGTTGGTAGGTTTTGATTGAGGTCTCGAGGGTCTCGGGTGAGTTTCGGATGGTTTCGGGCCATTTCTAGTTGTTGGTTTTTGGCTTCAGGGGTGTACAGTGCGATAGCATTGATCTAAATGCGTTAGCACAGAGAAAATTTTGAAGAACCTAGTTGTGTTGTGCGATCGCACAAGGCTTCCCGCGATCGCACAGAGTAAAATTTATGTTGCACTGTCCCGACTTTGGAAGCTTATAACTCACAATCTATAAGGAATTTGAAGATGATCCAAAAACAAAAGTTGTAGCTCTTGATGTCTAGTTTTCAGAAAGTTAAGCGAACTGTAATTTCAGCTTCTTACAAAAAGTTATAACCATTATACTAGAGGCTATCCGGAAGAGTTGGAGAAGGCTGTTGGAAAATTTGTTTTATGCGATCGCATAGAGGAGGCCGCGATCTCATAGGGTTAAATAAGGGCTGGTAAATTTTTTTCACCGTGAACGCACAGGTGGAGCCACGATCGCACAGTGTCCGGACCTGGGCAATATATAATTAAACCCTTCCGCGACCATAACCTATTTTAACACCATTTTTGAATGGGAAGAAGCTTTTGAAGCGATTCTGAAGAGGGAAAATTAGTGTTCTTCATAGAGGTAAGTAATTTGGTCCTTAGAACTAGATTATAGGTGATTAAGGAACATAATCTCAGTGTTTAATTCATGAAAATCAGTAGAAAAAGGTGGGGTTAGGGCTTGAGATTATGAGACCTTTAGAGGTCGATTGGAGGGGTCAAACGAACTCCGATTTTAGCGTTGTTTATATGTACGGACTCGTGAGATGATGAAGAATATTTTGGTATAAAAATTTTCAGACGCGGGCTCGGGGGTCGCGTTTTAGCTAATTTCTGGTTTTGAGCTAAATTTGGTACTTTTCAATTGGAATTCATTCCTTAAGCATAATTTGATGATAAAAATCTGAACTTGGTAGATTTGGAGCACTCAGAGGCCGAATTTAGAGGCAAAGGCACTGCAGAATAGTATTTTAGTCAGTTTGAGGTAAGTAACATTTCCAAACTTGGTTCTGAGGGTTCGAAACCCCGAGCTAAATGATTTATGACTATTGTTGAGGTGACGCACATGCCAAGTGACGGGCGTGCGGGCGTGCACCGAGTATTTGTGGCCTGGCTTATCCTATGGCACCGCTTAGTGATTATTCCCTTATGATATTTGTGCTTCTATTAATGTAGTAATTGTGAACCTGTTAGAAATCATGTTAAGTATAAATTCTAGGCTTCACGCCAAAAATATTGAGACCCGAGTGGTCGTATATTACTGTCTCATTTTGTGATTATTTGATTCCATATACTCAGTCATGTTATAGCATACCACTTCATATCTCAGTCTCACTATTGTTAATTATATGCATACTTATCATTGTGTTGGACTGATGGAGGAATCTGTGATCCATGTGAGTAAGACTGAAGAGTAATGACTGAGTGAGGCCGAGAACCTGTTATTGAGACAGTTATGAGATCGGACTGCACACCGCAGCGATATTAAATCATGCCTTCGTTGGCTTGATATAGCGCTTGGGCCACTAGGGACCCTCCGGAGTCTTTACACCCCCAGTGAGCGCATTGATGATGAGGGATGGATCTTCCCTGGGCATGGATCTTGTCCGAAGATGATGTTATGTGAGGGATGGATCTTCCCTGGACATGGATCTTGTCCGAAGCTGATGTTATGTGAGGGATGGATTTTTCCTGGGCATGGATCGTGTTCGTAGTGGATGTTATGTGAGGGATGGATCGTCCCTGGACATGGATCTTGTCCGAGTGTTGTATTCCGGAGATGGACTTTCTCCGTGGGGCCGGATTGGCCTTTTTCCTCAGTACGGAGTGACTACGGTCACCAATGATTATGTACATTCCCGGATGGACTTTTCCTTGGGCCTGAGAGCCATATGCGGTATTGAGTGGGCTGCTGTGTGAGGGTTGTGAGCACTATGTGCATATCCACACTGGTAATTTCATACATATATTTTCATGATGGCATGTAAAGTATACTGGCGTACTTGGCATATTTACTCATTCTGATAAACTGTTAGCATGTCTAATTTCTGTATATTGTTTATTGTAAAATTTCTGAGGTTTTGTCCGTCACTACCTCTCAACCCATAGTTTGGGTACGTTACTTCGGAGTTGGTGTACTCACGTTACCCCCTGCACCTTGTGTGCAGATCCAGGTATATCGGGACCCAGTAGTGGATATTGAGCAGCTGTCAGAGTTTCATTGGAGTTGTCGAGGTAGCACCTCGCCTTCTCTTTCTTATTCTACCTGTTGTTCTTTATTTTGAGACAATGTTGTCCATTTCTCCTTTTCTTTGCTTTCTGTTATAGTAGCTCATGACTGAGTGACACTGGATCCGGGGTTGAAAATTGTAATTTTTCTTTCAAATATTGTTTTTTTAAAACTTCATACTCTTAGTATTATCAATAATTTCGTTAAAATTGTATTTTTACTAGAAATTGAATTTAGCTTAGAAATAAAGGGGCGGCTTGCCTGTTTCCACAACAGGCGCCATCACGACCCCGAAATCGGGTCGTGACAAGATAAATCCATGTTATTTTTTGGTTAGACTTAGGTTCACACCATGCTAAAGTTGTACTATCTGAGCAGTCCCTTGCCTATTAAATTCCTTTATGTTACATTAGGACTTGAGACTAGACTTGTGTAGAGCAATAGACTCGCTATTGTAGAGATTCGACGGGCTTCGTAATTAGTCACAGATAATTTTACTCCTCTTATGAATTTCTCCCGCGTTATGCGTTCTCATCGAAAGGTTTCCTCAAAGCTCCTTATAACTCACATGTCCCTTCGTGAGTGGGGTCAAGGACCCATCAAAGCTTCTTATTCTAATGGGATCGGACCGTTCGCCTCGGTAGGATAGATACATCTATAGTTCGTGTCGTTCGACCCTCAGCAATGCGCACATCTTACGCGATCGGGTTGTTCACCTTGGTATGATTATATACAACACTCTCATTCGCCTCAGTAATATAATAGATGTATCTATGGTTATATACCAAATTATGATGGAATCGGGTCGTATGCCTCGGCATTTCTATAAAATACTCCTATGGAATCGTGCGTATTATTTGTCAAAAAGCCAATGTATCTGGGAGTGTTCCTGATTTGAATTATGACGACCTATCTGGTGAAGTCCATTATATACATATATAGATATATATATATATATATATATATATATATATATATATATATATATATATATATATATATATATATATATAC
>ML427729.1:90550-108296 GCA_005239525.1 Nicotiana knightiana
CCCCCCCCTCTCCAAATACCCAATGTTCAGCACTCACTTTTCTTCAATAATTTAATTATTCTTTTAAAAAACCATACAAAACCAAAGGAACTAATGTGCTGCTTAACGTTTTCACCCAAGAACAACATTGAAATTTGAACTTGGATTCGAAAAGGCTTTTCTCTCTCTAGAATGAGATCTCCTCTCAGCCATTACTGAACATGACGAGGAAGTCAAAGACTGGGGGGGCAACATACGCAAGGGTGTAATCCGAGCAACACGAGCGGTAAGAGGAATTCTGCAAACAGCTACTACTAAAACATCTCGAAGTGTCATTGTCCTGCAAGCAATACCACCACTGGATCCAGTCAATCAACTACCGATGGTGAAGGGTTAGGGATTCGGACGACGAACACCAGAGGCAATGATGGGAAGCAGATAGAGGGAGGAAAATCATGGGCTGACATGGTTGAAGATGATGATCAGACAATAGAACAGGGAAATGCAGTGAAAACCCTTGGTAAGCCCTAAATCATGGAGCAAACCTCTAGCAAGCCCAATTACAGAGGGGTTGGACCTCACTCCTCAGGAACCCCGCAATCTCAATGAGAAGATCACTATGGAGGACATAAAAGAGGAAACTGAGTTTTGGAAATCGGCAGTAGTATGTTTTGTGTTGGGATCCAACCCACCACAAGCAGTTATGGCTGGGTAGAATCAAGGTGATGGAGGATGGTGTCCAGATGTTCGATATAAATCCTGTTGTAGTGAAACTACGGATCCCAGACATGGACATGAAAAAAGAGGCAGTTGAGCTAAACCTTGTATGTATTAGGTTCACTGGCTAGGACAAATATTAAGGACAAGCTGCTTTAACTAAACTCGCGGGATTAGTGGGTAAACCATTGAAAGTTGATCGAGCAACCACACAGAAGGAGAGACTAACATATGATTGTATGTTAGTTGAGGATAAACCACATCAAAAATACCCAAACTCCATTATGTTTGAAGATGAACGAGCAAGAATTGTTAAACAGGAGGTTTTCTATGAATGGAAACCTATACTATGTGGGAAATGCATAAATTTTGGTCATGAAATGCAAGAATGCAGGAAGTTCCTAAAGGAAGAAAAGTAAAAGCAAGTACGAAAACAAGGAAGCCAAGAGACAAATGAAACATTGATGCAAAAACAAGGGGAAAACATATCGAAGCTCCATATAGGAAGGGTGGACAGGGCCAAAGACAATGAGTAGGCATACAAAGAAACAACGGAAATACAAGACAAGGGGATAACCAGGAAAAGGCAACAACCTCTGGTGTCATGCATGAGAGATACCATGTCAGCAAGTCAGGGCTTGGGAAAGCAGGGGAAATAATAGAGAAGGGCACCACTATTATAACAAGGAACTCCTTTGCAACCTTGGGAGATCACTAACAAGAACATGATATTACAAAGAGGGGAACATGGCAGGGGATATGAGCCAAACAAGAAAAAGGGATAAGATGACCCTAGGAAAAGGGACGGGTGGGGACAATCCCCTCCCACATGGATGAAATTGATTTTGGAATGCAGGGGGATTGAACAAACCACATAAGCAGAAGGAAGTGAATCTATTTATGAATAACCAAAAAGTTAGTTTATTTGGTCTCCTGGAAACTAAGATTAAGAGGGGAAAAGCACAACAAGCTGCTCTTAATCTTTGCAATAGATGGTCCTTTACTACAAACCTGTCACAACACCCAAGTGGATGAATATGGATTGTTTGGAAAACATTAGTTTATGATGTTAATATAGTAAATGGTATTAAACAACTAATACACTGCATAGTTCAACATAGAGGGAAAAGGAGGAAACTTAACATCACAGTGACATATGGATTCAATGATCAGAGAATGAGGAGACAACTTTGGTTAGATATCAAGGGCATACATAAAATGGTGAAAGAAGGTTCATGGGCACTAATGGGAGACTAACTGTATTTTGATAGAGAGGAAAGATTGGGGAGCCCGGTTACCACGACATTAGAGATCAAGGAATTCAGAAAGTGTGTGGAGAAATGCTCTATGCAAGATCTGAGATCCTCAAGGGCATACTATACATGGAGTAATAAACAAACAAGTGACAGTAAAGTCATGAGTAGAACTGATAGAGTACTAGTCAACTATGATTGGCTGTCAAGGCTGCCTGCTTTTGAGGTTCCCTATGTGAGCCTAGGGTTGTATGATCATTCCCCTGGTATTATCAGCTGTGAGGGTGGAGTACAAAAGGGCAGCAGAAGATTCAAATACTTCAACATGTAAAGTATTGTTACTGATTTCAAAGCAAGGATAAAGGAAGGGTGGAAGACTAGTAAACATGGCACACATATGTAACAGTTAATGGGGAAAATGCATAAGATCAAGAGTAGTCTCCAAGGAATCAATAAAGACAGATTCACTAATGTTGAAAAAGAGCAGATGAAGCATTAGAATTACTCCAGAATTGTCAAAGTAGAATTCAGAAGGATCCTCATAATGAAGCACTTATTAATGTAAATCTAAGATTAGCTTAGGAAATTAGTAAATGGAAGAAATCCAGGGACCTATTTTTGCAACAAAGGGCTAAAGTTCAATGGCTCACACTAGGGGATCAAAATACAAAGTTCTATCATGGAATGCTGAAAGCTAGGAGGAATAGCAACAGAATATTTCATATTAAAGATATGCATGGGAAGGAAAGAATGACCCAATGAAGATACCTGAAGCATTCATAGAGTTTTATATCAACCTACTGCGAATGAACCAGGAAAAAAGGGCTCATGTAAATAGCTACTTGGTTAAGAAAGGTCCTACAATTAATTAGGAACAAAAGAATGGGTTAGAGGCAGAATTCACAGCTACAGAAGTGAAGCAAGCAATATGGGCTATCTCAGGGGACAAGGCTCTGGGACCAGATGAGTTTCGTAGCTATTTCTACAAGGATAGTTGGGACATTGTGGGTAATAATGTGATAAATGGGGTTATGAAATTCTTTAGAACAAGTAGAATGCTCAGAATAGAAAACAACACAGTGATAACACTAGTTCCCAATAGTACACATGTTAATGCAGTGGGTGACTATAGGCCAATTCCTATTGCAACACAATATACAAACTAATATCAAAGATGTTATGCAATAGATTAAAGAAGGTTCTTCCTGAGATAATTTCTGACAACCAAAATGCTTTTATTGCTCGTAGAAGTATTGTACACAATATTTTAATATGTGAAGACCTGGTGAGGTTATACAAAAGGTTTAATACAACTAAGAGCTGCTTAATAAAAGTCGGTCTTCATAAAAGCATATGACACTGTGGAGTGGGGATTTATTAACGAGATGTCGCATGCCCTTAATTTCCCTCAAAGTTTCATTAGGTGAATTATGGCTTGTATCACATCCACTCAATACACTACAATAGTGAATAAAGGGGTATTTGGTAGCATTAAAGGTAGACATGACCTTAGACAGGGAGATTCAATATCCCCTCTACGATTTGTGATTTATATGGAATATGTATCTTAATTATGAAGTGGGTAACTAAACACAAAGGATTCCAAAATCACACACAATGTAGAGGCATCAAGATGAATTATTTGAGCTTTGCAGATGATGTTATGTTTTTTTGCAAAGGTGAATGAAAGTTAGTGGAACTGATCCCCAGTAGACTCAAAACATTCTCACGAGCATCTGGATTGAATACAAATGTAGCCAAGTCGAATATCTACAGTGAAAATATGGAGACTTAGTGCCTCCAACGTATATGTGAGCTAATAGAGTATCAGCAAGGAACACTTTCTTTTAGATATCTTGGTGTGCCAATATTTTCTAAGAAGCTATCAGCCGTAGACTATGAAATGCTAGTGGAGAAAATATGCTCCATCATAGACAGATAGTTGTTGGTATTGGAAGAAAATATGCTCCATCATAAACAAGTTTGCTGGAGGTTTTGTGAATAATAGATGGTTGAAACAAGATGGCAAATACTAAGTGAGGAGTGGATACCAATGGAGCAAGGGAGATGTAGAAGGAATATCATGGTATCGAGGAGTATTGTGTAGGATGAACGTGCCTAAGCATTGCTTCACTACCTGGCTTGCCATGCACAAAAAGCTACTTAGGAAGGATAGATTGCTAAGGCAGAAGATAAGCCAAGATACACTACAGCATTTTTGGCCTATAGCCACAATAATTATAGACAACACTCGAAAAGTATTGCCAAAAGTAGCTATAGATGCGCTTATAAAGCGTGGTATTTAACTAGAGTGCTTGACCACGTTTTTTAAGGCGACACTTAAAAAGCGTGCTCTTATAATATAAAAACAACACTTCTTAAGTGTTGCCAATTTACAAATTATTTGCAACGTTTATTAATTATAATGCAACATTTTTGAAGAGTTGTTATATTCTAATACCAAATGCAATACTTTGTAAGCGTAACCTAAAAAATTATTATAAAAAATTTCTCTTAAAATTTCCCCCAATATACAGTTAATGAAAACATTTCCCTCCTCCCCACATAATACTCAAAAGGCAAAGAAATTAAAACATAAGCTCCTCCCACCTCCCCACCCAATATTCAAAAGGCAAAGAAATTAAAACATAAGCTCCTCCCAGAAGGTTTAATATTCTTTTTTCCTTACCCTAACTTTGTTGCTTTTATTTTCGCCGTTGTTGGATTGTGATTGCTGCTCATTCCAGATTAATCTCACTATAGCAAATCTCCATCCTTTCTCTACTGGTTAGTATTTCTTTTATTCAAAGTTTTTCCGTTTTTTTTTTTCGATTTCTGATGAAAAAAATATCTTCAATTATGTATATATCTGGGTATGTTGGTATAGTTTTCATTTAATACTCAATGTTTTTAACTTTTTTCTAATTTCAGATTCTTGGGCTGAAAAGAAGTAATTTTATTTTGTTGAATTTCTGTGTGTAAGTTTTAGTTTTTTTTTTACTAATTTCAGATTCTTGGGTTGAAAAGGAGTAATCTTTTCTATTTGATTTTTGGTATCTTTGATTGATGTTCCTTCTTATACTTAAAGTTTCAATTTATCTAGCTTCTTGTTGAATTTTTTTTGGGGCCGATAGAAGTGAATTTTGGGGCCGATGGAAGTGATTCTTTTTTGCAATATTATGTATCTTTGTATAGGCTTTATTTAGTACTCAAAATTTTTAATTTTTTTTAATTTCAGACTATTGGGCTTAAACAAGTAATTGTTTTTGTTTAATTTTTGGCTATCAAAGTTTTTAGTTTTATTCTTGTTTTATATTCTTGAGTTGAAAAATAAGTTATATTTTTGTTTGATTTTGGGTGTCGAAACTTTAATCGGTTTTTGCAATGTATACGTTTACTGATATTTGTATTCAACCTAATTATACCGAAAAGTTTCACAAGTAGGGCATTATTTGCTTGAGTTTGTGATTTCAAAATATATTGATATTACTTTTGAATTAAGTGGTTATTTTGACTTAATTTCAGTTGTACAACCACTATTGGAGGTGCTAAGTATAGCTTGTAAATGTCACTGTTTCATAGTTTTGCTAAAATCACAAATTAATCTGATTAATTTTGATGTGACATCATGTACGTATTTTTTTATTGTTTGAAATTGTCACGACCCAAATCTCCCTCCGTTGGGTATCATGATGGCACCTAGTCTTAATGACTAGGTAAGCCTAATTTTCAGGAATAACAACAATAATAAATAGAATCTAATACTTTTCTGAAATAAATAATTCTTTATATATCTTATATTCCCAAAACCCGAAAGTACAAGTTATAGGATTTTAAGAATTTACACTAAACTCCTAAAAATACCATTGTTCAGAAATAAGTGCAACAGTGCAAACAAAAGATAAGATGGTGACTCTGAAACCGCGAACGCTGAAACGGTTTTACCTTGAGTCTCCACAACAGCGACCGCGCTACTATCAATCACTCGGCCGGCTATGTGAAAACCTGGAATCTGCACAAAAATGTGCAGAAGAGTAGTATGAGCACACCACAGCGGTGCCCAGTAAGTATCAAGACTACCTCAGTGAAGTAGTGACGAGGACTAGTCAAGACACCCACTGGTCTAATAACTCCATATAACGCAAGTCACGAAGGTATAGAATATCTAAACTTCCTTTAAGGTTGAGCAGTTACGAGAATATTCAACAATTTCCACTTAAAGATAAGCAGCAGAGAATAATCATAACCTCATTTAAGACCAAAACAATTATAGGTTGAGATGAAGATAATTGCAAATTTGAGATACGCAGTTAAGAAGATATAGCATGATAGTAAAGGAAATAAAACCTTCAGATAAGTCAATTAGGAGTCAAGTAGGCAATAGGAGTAAATCCAAAAGTAAGAACTTTCACATTTAAGCAAATAAAGATGACACTAGAAATTAGGAAATTCAATCATGCTAAGGACACTTCATACTCGGCGAATATAAGGATCTAAGATTCCTAAAGGGTTAACTTTTCACAAATAAGTCCGAGCATGCGCTCGTTACCTCGCGTACACGGACTATAATAAAAATAGAAGACTCAAATCCTAAGGGGTAATTCCCCCACACAAGGTTAGGCAAGATTCTTACCTCAAACCCTCAAAACAAACTTAAAATCACGTTCTTGCCACGGGTATCCGACTCCCAATGGCCCAAATCTACTCAAATCAATAGCATCGTGTAAATAATACTACAAACAACTAGTTTAATAAATAAATTCGAAGCTAAAACGTGAAATTAGGAAAATTGCCCAAAAGGTTTCCCAGACCCACGTCTCACATTCGGGTAAAAATTATATTTTCCGGACACCCATTCACTCACAATTCTAAAATATGAAAATCTCTCAAATCGGAGGTCAAAAGCCCAATCAAAACTCAATAATTCAATCTATGGAGTTTATCCCATTTTCTACCCAAAATTTTCGAAATTAAAGGTAGGATTAAAGATTGGAAACATGGAAATTGTTTTATAATGGATGGAAATCACTTACCCAAATTATCCAGGTGCAAAAGCCTCCAAAAATCGCCTCTCCCGAGCTCCCCAATTCGAAAATGCTGAAAATAACATAAACCCTCGGTTCTGCCCCTTTTCTGCTCAGCCATTCCGCACCTGTGCCCCTGGGACCGCACCTGCGGAACTATCATCACAGGTGCGAAAACCCACTAAAAAGTCTGGGGTCGCACCTGCGGAAAACTAACCGCACCTGCGAGGATTGGGGGTTTGGGCTAATTCCGCACCTGCGAACTCCTCGCCGCACCTGCGTGTCCGCACCTGCGGAAGGTCCATCGCAGGTGCGAGACATCAGAACCAACAATGGTTCAGCTGTCTCTCTAGTTCTAAAAACACCCGATTAGCATCCTAAACGTGCCCGAGGCCCCGCCGGGACCCCGTCCAACCACACACACAAGTCATATAACCTAACACGGACTTGCTCGAGGTTTCAAACCACATAAAACAACACTAACATGATGAATTAAACTAAAAATCCATGAAAATTCTTCAAACTTCTATAAACATTAAGTTTTGCATTTAAGGTCCGAATCACGTCAAACTAAGTCAGTTTCTTACCAAATTTCACAGATAACACATATAAATCATATCGAACCTGTACCGGACTTCGGAATCATAATACGGGCCCGGTAGCACAGGTTTCGCCTCCAATTTCATTTTTAAAATTTTTTATATTTTTCAGAAAAATAATTTTCTTTAAAAATTCATTTCTCGGACTTGGGACCTCGGAATTCGATTCCGGACATACGCCCAAGTCCCATATTTTTCTACGGACCCTCCGGGACCGTCAAATCACGGGTCCGGGTCCGTTATCAAAAACGTTGACTGAAGTCAACTTTATTCAAATTTCCAATACAAAATTTTCATTTTTATCAATTTTTCATATAAAGGCTTACCGGCTACACGCCCGGGCTGCGCAAGCAAATCGAGGTCAGATAGAAGGAGGTTTTCACGACCTCGGAACACATAATTAGATAGAATATACGGGATGGCCTTTTTGGGTCATCACAATCTCCCCCTCTTAAACAAACGTTCGTCCTCGAACGTGCTAAGAGTTACTTTAAACTCATCAAATAACTGATTGCGCATTCCAACACACACCCGCGGGTGATCCCACGTCACCCCAATCTACATAAGACTGACGACACCACCACAACCGCAATTTAGCTTTTCTATTACTATCGATAAGCCTCATACCTCAATTTCTGACCTTCTACTCATTTCCAAAATACCCGATTCTAAATACACATCCGACATTAGCCCCAACCAGCTGCATTAACTCATGACTATACCCATAAGGCACGACCACACAATATGGCACATCACACATAGGCTCGTAATAACACTTGGGTCGCAATGGCTGCCCGAAATCAACTCAGCATTGGTAATTAGCCTCATATCCGATAGAACTATATTCCCAACCTCCATCACACTTATAATAAAGCAAGAAACACGAAGAATTCATAACCTTGACACCCAAATCACCAAGCCACAACTAACACCACCGGGCACACACCCCGCAAGATAAAACTCAAGGAGCACAAAACGAAAATGACTGAATATGAAAGGAGAAACACATAAGGAAACTATCAAACAAGACCGACAGGCACGAATCTCTATCAATGCTAACTTACACAACAACATAACAAGGAAGGAACTAAAGCACATGAACAAATCACAAGGATACCATCCTGATACAATTTCCACTGCGGTTCTCAGCCCAGTCCAAACATATCGCATCATAAAAATCAGGAGGACCCCGCCCTCAACTCTGAATCACATACCGAAAATATATCATGCCAATTGAAATTCCTCCACTAATTCATCTCAGCTGATAAAAATCATAATGCTAGCTGATCTCACATCTCGATGGAGTATCAAAATCACAACTCGTAAACAAAAATACTCAGGAATCACATCAAACTTACCGTACTGGACAACAGGAATTTACTACTGGTCTCATATCTCTCAATACTTAATAGAGACAAACAATAGACATCTGCTACTACTCACAGAATCTCCCAACAGGAGCAAACACAAAAGTAGAGTGCAAAGCATGAAACTTACTCATAAACAAAACAACAGTGAGGGAACTCGTCCCGACCAACAGAGCTATAATGAAATACAAATGATGCCCCTCTGTAACAAAAAAAACATACATGTACCATAACATCTGGCACAACGGCCTCCAGCCTACTATATGAAACACATCAACGGGTCGAGCCTCCCCCTCTTGGGCGCCCTTTACTAGCCTGAGTGCCCTGCTGTAACACATCTGCCCGGAGCCTGGGACAATCTCTCATCCTGTGACTGATATCTCCACACTCAAAACAACCTCTCTGCTAACGTGGCTGTGGAAACTGTGCGACCCGAGTACTCTGAGACCAATGAGTACCTGAAACCCCATGCGAAGCCGACAATGCAAACTGAACTGGCTGACCCATAAAACCTCTACCGTGTCGTACCCTGCCTCCATAATAAGGACCAGTAAATCTCTTCGGCCCACGAGGCCTCCTCACCTCTCTGCCCTCTCTATTCTGACCTCGTCTGACATCTCTATCATAGTCCCGCATATCGTCTCTCTCACGATCCAGCATGCCCTCAAATCTGCGAGCAATCCCTACCACCTGCTGAAATGAAATATCCGACTCTAACTCTCGAGCCATGCTAAACCGAATATCACGCCTGAGGCCCTCAATGAATCTGCGAACACGCTCTCTAACTGTAGCAACCAAAGTAGGTGCATGCCTGGCCAAATCACTGAACCTGACGGCATACTCTGATATTGACATAGTGTCGTGGCACAACCGCTCAAACTCCGCACGCCATGCATCTCGGAGGGACTGAGGTACAAACTCACTCAAGAACATCTATGAAAACAGACCACATGTAAGTGAAGCTGACTCGGCCGGGCTACCCAACTCATATGCCCGCCACCACTGATACTCCTGAGCTGGAACGTAACAAAAGCAACCCCGCTCATCTCCACAATACCCATAGTACGAAGAATGCGGTGACACTCCTCCTGGAAACCCTGGGCATCATCTGTCGCCAATCCGCTGAAGGTAGGAGGGTGGTACTTCTTGTACTTCTTGAGTCTAAGTTGTTCCTCCTCAGATGTTGCTGCCCTAACCACGGGCGGAACTGGGATCCCAGGTTGTGCTGCAATGACACCTGGAACCTGACCAACCTGATTTCGCTGCTCCGGAGTATGGGCGACGGGAGTCTGAGCTCCTCCCCCGCCCTGTGAAGTAGCTGGTGTACCCGGAATTCATCCCGCCTGAGTTAAGGTACCAATCACATCCCTGAACTGTGCCAAGGTCTCCTGAAGTCCGGGTGTAACAACAGGCACCTCCGGTCTCCCAACTGGAACTGTCGGCGGCTCCTCAACGGCTGCTCTGGCAGGTCCTCTAGCTGCGGCACGTGCCCCTCGTCGACCTCTGCCTCTACCTCTACCCCTGGCGGAATCTGCTCCGGGGGTAACATCCTCAGAATCTACAACTTGCGTCCTCACCATCTGTGAGAGAATGGAATGATAAATTTCAAACTTCAAGATCAATGAACTCGCACGATAGGGAAGAAGGAAGTGAAGTTATCCTAATAGTTCCGTAGCTTCTCGAAGATAAATACAGACGTCTCTGTACCGATCCGCAAGACTCTACTAAACTCGCTTATGACTCGTAGCACCTATGAACCTAGGGCTCTGATACCAACTTGTCACGACCCAAATCTCCCTCTGTTAGGTATCGTGATTGCACCTAGTATTAAGGACTAGGTAAGCTTAATTTTCAGGAATACCAATAGTAATAAATAGAATCTAATACTTTTCTGAAATAAATAATTCTTTACACATTTTATATATTCCCAAAACCCAGAAGTACAAGTCATAAGATTTTAAGAATTTACACAAAACTCCTAAAAATACTACTGTTCAGAAATAAGTGCAACAGTGCAAACAAAAGATAAGATGGTGACTCGGAAACCGCGAACGCTGAAACGGTTTTACCTTGAGTCTCCACAACAGCAACCGCGCTACTATCAATCACTCGGCCGGCTATGCGAAAACCTGGAATCTGCACAAAAATTTGCAGAAGAGTAGTATGAGCACACCACAACGGTGCCCAGTAAGTATCAAGACTACTTCGGTGAAGTAGTGACGAGGACTAGTCAAGACACCCACTGGTCTAATAAAAATTGAACAAGTATCAATATCGGAATCAAGGAAATAATAATATACACATAAAGGCTACGCCATATAGCTAACAAGACAATGAATTCGATAACGAAGGAAAACAATAAGTATCAGCGGAAACCATGACGTGACACAAAGACTGAATAGAACACAGACAATCTGGCATGTAAATATGCAACACGAGCACGTAATGACTCAACAACTTCAACCACTTCTACATAAAATCCATATTCGTCTCCATGATGTTCCGAACCTCGGACAAATCATCATTTACCGGTCCCAATATCCGAACCCTAACACTTGGTATCTTGCGCCTTCATTCGAGTACTAACTGCACGGACGACTGTCGTGCCAATTGGATCATTACCACCCTTACGGTGAGCACAACAAGAGTATCTATACTTGACAACCACAAGGAATCCTGAATCCATTAGTAGTACTTAACTATGTATATGCTTGTGCATGTGTCCTAACATGATTTCAACAACCAATAGACATAAGGAAAAACAAAAGGGGCAACATGTACATTTTCATCTCATAAATTTCCACACGAATGAACTCACACGGTAAGTTTTCCAGTACACAATATCAACAACAAGGAATGCCTCCAGACCAACACAATTATCATAAACAATCCCTGCCATAGCCCACCTTTCCACGCCACGTGTGGAATATTAAAGTATATGCCCGCCTTGTTTTGCCACACGTGCATAAACATGTTCCCACCTTGTCACGCCACATGCGCAACACTCAATCTCGTATCCCGCCTTATCACGCCGCATGTGCAATATCAGTAGTAAACACGGCACGACAGAAACCTCGTGCAAATCCCCATATCAACAATCGCACGGCAGAAACCTCGTGCATCACCACAACCAGTACAACAACATAGAAGACTCAAATCCTAAGGGGTAATTCCCCCACACAAGGTCAGGCAAGATACTTACCTCAATCGCTCAAAACAAACTTGAAATCACGTTCTTGCCACGGGTATCCGACTCCCAATGGCCCAAATCTACTCAAATCAATAGCATCGTGTAAATAATACTACAAGCAACTAGTTTAACAAATAAATTTGAAGCTAAAACGTGAAATTAGGAAAATTGCCCAAAAAGTTCCCCAGGCCCACTCCTCGGATTCGTGTAAAAAATTATATTTTCCGGACACCCATTCACTCACAAGTCTAAACATATTAAAATTTCTCAAATCGGATATCAAAAACCCAATCAAAACTCAATAATTCGGTCTATGAAGTATACCCCATTTTCTACCCAAAATTTTCGAAATTAAAGGTTGGATTTAAGATTGGAAACTTGGAAATTGTTTTATAATGGATGGAAATCACTTACCCAAATTACCCAGGTGCAAAAGCCTCCAAAAATCGCCTCTCCCGAGCTCCCCAATTCGAAAATGCTGAAAATAACATAAACCCTCAGTTCTGCCCCTTTTCAGCCCAGCCATTCCGCGCCTGCGGAACTATCATCGCAGGTGCGAAAACCCACTAAAAAGTCTGGGGTCGCACCTGCAGTCAAATGGACGCACCTGCGGAAAACTAACCTCACCTGCGAGGATTGGGGGTTTGGGCTAATTCCGCACCTGCGAACTCCTCGCCGCACTTGCGTGTCCGCACCTGCGGAAGGTCCATCGCAGGTGCGAGACACTAGAACCAGCAATGGTTCAGCTGTCTCCTAAGTTCTAAAAACACCCGATGAGCATCCTAAACGTACCCGAGGCCCCCCCAGGACCCCGTCCAACCACACACACAAGTCATATAACCTAACACGGACTCGCTCGAGGTTTCAAACCACATAAAACAACACTAACACGATGAATTAAACTAAAAATCCATGAAAATTTTCTTCAAACTTCTATAAACATTAATTTTTGCATTTAAGGTCCGAATCACGTCAAACTAAGTCCGTTTCTTACCAAATTTCACAGATAACAAATATAAATCATATCGAACTTCTACCGTGCTTCAGAATCATAATACGGTCCTGATATCACAGGTTTCACCTCCAATTTCATTTTTAGAAACCTATATATTTTTCAGAAAACAATTTTCTTTAAAAATTCATTTCTCGAACTTGGGACCTCGGAATTCGATTTCGGGCATACGCCCAAGTCCCATATTTTTCTACGGACCCTCCGGGACCGTCAAATCACGGGTCCGGGTTCGTTTACCAAAAACATTGACTGAAGTCAACTTTATTCAAATTTCCAATACAAAATTTTCATTTTTATCAATTTTTCACATAAAAGCTTACTGACTACACGCCCGGGCTGTGCACATAAATCGAGGTAAGATAGAAGGAGGTTTTCACGATCTCGAAACACAGAATTAGATAGAATATAAGGGATGACCCTTTTGGGTCATCACAGAAATGAAAAATAACAGTTTTAATATCATGTAAAAAATACCAACAATTATTGAATGAAACTCAAATTTTTAAATTTATAATGTTGTTGCCAATGAAAAATTTGTTGACTCCCTGACTGGTGATTATACTAAATGAAAAGGAAAGGACGACTAGGTGAGAACCTTTTACTAATACCTCCGTCCCTGACAATGTTCAGATTTTAATAGCCAACAGAATTATTTTATAATCCCTTGTGATTTTAGGAAAACTATGACTTTGATCCGCGGAAAAGGCCCTCGATTGATCAAGTGATTTCATGGCTTGAGGCAATTGGAACTGGAAAAGATAGATGAAATTCATCTACTTTTTCCTTGTAGTCTTAGCTTATATTGCTTAAAAAGTGAAAAAGATCAATGTAAAGCAAATAGAAAATCTAATTTTATAGAGTTGGTTATAAAACTGATAAATTGCTTTTTGGTTCACTTGATTTCATGCATAATATCCTTCATACACGAGATAGTGACTGTTGTGTCTGTATAGATATTCTTACCTTGGGCATAAGTCCTTTACCAAGCTACATTCATGTTATTTTTATTTTTTTTATTTTTTTAGGGTCGAAAAGCTGTTTCATTATGTATATTTAAAAGGATTAGAAAAGTCAGTGCATGAGTTTGAACTTATAGTTATAGGATCATTACAAGCGTTGCTGCTATCCTTTTAATTTTTTGTGCGTAAAATTATTATATTACCTTCATGAAATACTTGGTTTATAATTTTATTACTTGTAGTCATTGTTCTGTGGAACCTATTAATTTTACTCCTTTTCTCAAGAAGATTAGTCACGCTCAGGTAGATATGTGGTGGACTTGAAGTTGGGTTTGCTTAGCATAAGTGTCGTGACTAGGTAAGAAAGTCTTATTGGTTTACAATGCATTAGTTTTCAAATTCACTCTTGCCATTTCGGATTTATTTTATAGTCAATGCTTAAATGATTATATATTTGAAGATCTGATAAATTTAAATTTTAGGAATTCAAATGTTCCAATGGATGGATTTACCAAGGTATAGCAAAGAATATGTCGATGGTGTTCAATATTTCTTAGATTTTGCTTACTCTTATGGAGATCCTCAAGGCGAAGAATTTATATTTTGTAAGTATCGCGACCCGAATCCTAACCCAGGTCGCGATGGCGCCCAACCCCGTAGTCAAGCAACCCAACATTAATCTACTAGTGAGTTTCTTTTAAATTTACGAAAACATTTCCAACACTTGGTTTAGATTTTAGACATTGGGCAAAGACGAATGACTTAGACAATCTTAAGCAGAAATAGTCATAAAAGTCATAATTTAATATTTACATCCCAAAAGTAATGTCTACTAATGTGTGTGCCAGGAACTAGTGTCACAAGTCTACAGGCATACTAGTAGAGTAAAACAAAAGAAGTAATATTCTGCCCTACTGTCTGAAAAGGAATATACAGAAATAACAAAAGAAGGCTCCATAGTGCTGTTGAGGGTCGTCAAGAGGAGCAGCTCACCGTGGAGTCTAGACCAGGTATATATCAGGGACGAACTCCGGACTGACCACAGATGCACCCGCCTCAGAACCTGTACAATTAAGTACAGAGTGTAGCATGAGTACATAAATAATATGTACCCAGTAAGTATCCAGTCTAATCTCGAAGAAGTAGTGACGAGAGGTCGACGTGACACTTACTAGGGGTCAAAATAATATGTTTTAAATGTAAGGCTAAGCAGGGATGGAAATCATGAATAATAATGAAGACAGGAACATCAAATATCCTTTACAATTATAATAGATACATAATCACAGAACACCCAACATCTAACAAACACATATCATACCGTGAACGTACGGCTGACATAACGAGAAAATAAATGTGCACTGCCGAAGGGTCGAACGGCTCGGACCATAGATACATCTATTACACTGCTCATGAATCGAACATGCGACGCGGTTGACATAATAGTAGGGCTACCCCGCTCGCGAATCATACATGAGATGCGGGTTCCCATATATATACACATAATTAACAGGAAATCAAGAAATTCAGTAGAGAATATACTTACAGAGAATGTTTCAATAATATAAATTTCAGAATGTAACCTCCTAGATGTTCACTTAATAATTCAAGGATATTAGGCAACCTAAATTAACATTTAAGATTACAGTTACGGCACATAAAGCATGCTTGTGAATCCTAAACTCCCCGACATAACATAATAGTAGCTACGCACGGACTCTCGCCACTTCGTGCGTGCGTACCCCCCACAAATAAAGACATGCAATTATTTATATTCACCTATGGGGACGATTCCCTCTTACGAGGTTAGAAAGGAGACTTATCTTGTGTCAAGCCTACTTCCGAGTCAAGAATGCGCTCGAAACTCCCAATTAGTCGCCCAAGAACTCGTAGCTAGCCAAACATCACATTAACAAGTCAATCTATGCTCAAAAGTCCATAATTCTCCTACTTAAATAGTCATTTCAACCCCAATTGAAAAATCCTAAAATACACCCTGGGACCCACATGCTCGGATTCCGGATCAATATTATATGGTTTTTGTATGATTTCGTAATAAATTTCTTGGTAAATTCTTATTTTTATCAAAATCCTAGGTTTTACTCTAATCCCATGATTTCTACTAATTTAATGTGTTAATCTACCCAAGAATTCAAGTATTAAACTCACTTCATGGAAGGAATTACTTACCTTACAATTTTAGGTCCAATTCCTCCTTCACCAGCTCTCCAAATCGTCAAAATGATGAAAAGTGGTTCAAAAAATGGCTAAGTCTCGCATTTAAGACGACCTCACTGCCTACAGGTTTTTCGCACCTGCGGCTCGAGGACCGCGCCTGCGGTCTCGTATCTGCGGAAAAGAGGGATGGGGGGTCAGTGGTCGCATCTGTGGAGCGGAGAACGCACCTGCGGCTCCGCTTCTGCGGAAAATGATATGTACCTGCGGAACTGGGCAAAATCCCCTGGAGTCGCACCTGTGAGGCTGGGACCGCAGAAGCGGTCTCGCACAAGATCTGGTGCACCAGCAGTCTTTTAACGTGGTTTTTGCCTTGCGCGATGCCTGAATGGCATCCGGGCCCACCCGAGACCCCGTGCAAATATATCAACAAGTCCTAAATCATAATACGGACTCGCTCGAGCCTTCGGAACATCCGAAACAATGCTAAATCTAAAAATCATACCGCAAAACCTATTGGATCAAACTTAAGAACTTTAAGTTCTTGAATTCACTAACAACACGCCGAAACGTACCTATACTACTCGGAATGACACCAAACTGCCTTGACAGGATTGTTGGAGGAAGCTTGGCTAATCTTCACCTTGTACTCAACATCTGCGAACTAATTTTGCGAGCAAGTCATAAATGACATAACAAAACTATTCCCGGTCTCGGAATTCTGTTTGGACCTCGATAACACAAAAACACGTTCCAAACCTCAATTTGAACTTAAGGAGATTCTTATTTCACTATTTGGCGCTGAAACGCTCCCGGGTCATCCAAAACCCATTCCGAACACACGGCCAAGTCCGAAATCATCATACGAACCTACCGGAACCTTCGAATCTCGATTCTGAGGTCGTTTACCATAAACGTTGACCAAACTCAAACTTGGCCTTTAAGGCCAACCTTAAGGAACTAAGTGTTCCTATACCACTCCAAATTCCTCCAAACCTCGAACCACCGTCCCCGCAAGTCATAAATCAGTAAAAGCAACTACAGGAAGTCTAATTTAGGGGCACGAGGTCCTAGAACACAAAATGACCGGTCGGGTCGTTACATTCTCCACCTCTTAAACAAATGTTCGTCCTCGAACGGGTCTAGAATCATACCTGGAGTGCTGAATAAGTGTGAATATCTGCTCCGCATGTCCTCCTCGGACTCCCAAGTTGCCTCCTCGACTTGTTGGCCCCTCCACTGGACCTTTACAGCGGAAATCCTCTTGGACCTCAACTGGCGATCCTGCCTGTCAATGATACCAACTGGCTCCTCCTCGTAACCCAACCTCTCATCTAGCTGAATGGTGCTGAAATCAACCACGTGAGAGATGTCGGCATGGTATCTCCGGAGCATGGACACATGAAAGACCGGATGAATCCTTGATAAACTGGGAGTTAGAGCAAGCTTGTAAGCAACCCCCCCCCCCCCC
>ML427730.1:0-29678 GCA_005239525.1 Nicotiana knightiana
TCGACTTCACCCTCGTAGTATTTTAAACATTGATGGTAGGTAGATGGAACTACTTTATTGTCACGTATCCAAGACCTTCCAAGCAATACATTGTATGAAGTCTTCGCATCTATCACATGCAGCCATGCACTTGATTGCATATCTTCAATCGAGATTCCCAGCCTGACCGCGCCTATGGCTCGTTGCCCCCCTTGGTTGAATCCTTGGATCATCACACGACTTTCTGAGAGTTCGTTCATGGGAATACCAAGTTATTTCACAGTGTGAATTGGCAAAATGTTCATTGAGGATCCTCCATCAAAGAAAATTTGGTTTACCCTTTCATCACGCATATAGCCAACCAGGTACAATGGGCGGTTATGAGGAGTGTCACCTAGCAGAAGACCGTCACTTGTGGATGTGACTTTTTCCTCACAAGCATCAACTTCTTGAGTAGTGGAGTCGATGAGATTTTCCGAAGATGGTGCCGACGGTAGGTCATCAATCCTTTCTTTCCCTTTGTCAGTATGGCAACAAGAGGCATCAATACCCCCATGGAAAATCTTCGTGCAGAACCAACTTGGTAAGAACTCCTCCAAGGTCACTGGATGTCGTGGCTTTTGAGGGTCGTGCACCTCCACTTTCTCTTTCTTTATGTGCTTAACTGGGTTCCATCTCCTAGGTCTTTTCACCATTATCTTCCTCGTTGGTTGTTCCTTTGATCCTTTTTGTGGGCCCCTTTTGTGGCGCCTATGACGAGTCACCAGCGTCCAACCTTCATCATCCTCAGGTTGACCGTCTTCAACCTTGTATTTCTCCAGTACTTCTTCATCTTTACTTTCTTTGGAACTACATAATTCGTCTAGATTGAATGAGCCAAATATGACAGAGACTTGGTTTGCGCTTGCTTTCTCATCTTCAAGAACGATCTTCTTTTCACGAGCCAAGTCCATAACTTTGTTCTTGAAGACAAAACACTATATATTTGCAGTAATTTGGGTCGTCGATTTTCTCAGCTTCATTTGGTCTCTTCATCTCTGGAAGCTCAATGAGATTTAACTCGAGGAGTTCTTCAAAAATAGCCGGCACATCAGAATCTAGAAATGGGTACTCTTTCTCTTGCATTTCTTTTAGAGTCAACTTTCCACTTGGCTTATCTTGAAACGAAGTGGATTTAATACTCTGCTTCTTGCTCACCTTCGTCGTGAACTTCACAGGTGATGTGTTGACATTCATAGCTTCTTTATTTTTGGATCTCGGTACAAACTTGCTCCATTTTCTGACTTCTTGCTTGTCGTTCCCTTTGCGAGGTTCATAGATGGGCAGCCTTTCGTTCCCAGCACAGGCCATGCTCAATTTCATGTCATGGGCACGAGTTGTAAGTTCTTCAAATGTGCCAGACTTGATGCCTTGCAAGATGTAGCGCAACACCTAATGCATACCTTGTATGCACATCTCTAGAGACAGGCTCGTGCTATAAAATCGATTGAGGAATTCATGCTCTAGTTGATCCCAGCTATCAACAGATTCAGCCTCGAGGTCCGTGTACCAATCAAAAGCATTTCCTTTTAATGAGCGGACAAACTGCTTGACAAGGTAATCTTCATAAGTCCCAGCATTGTTGCATGTCTCAACGAAGTGCGCCACATGTTGCTTTGGATTGCCTTTGCCATCAAACTGTTGAAATTTTGGAGGTTGATAGCCAGCAGGCATCTTCAACATATCGATCCTTGAAGTGTACGGCTTTGCATAGGTAAAGGAGGACTTAGAAGCAACTTCATATTTGTTTTTTATAGTCCCTTCAATAAACTCCTTTAGTTTATTGATTGGAATCATCCTTCTGAAGAGACTGGAATTTCCTTAGTGGATGCAACTTGTCGTGGGGGAGCATCAATCTATTGGAATTGTGGGAGTTTTCCAGGTGCATGGGTAGATTCTTCTTCCATCAAGATTCCCACCCTATCTTTTAGCTTGTCGATTCTAGCATCTTGATTTTGCATGCACTTGGTCAAGCCAGCGATTGCTTCCGTCAAGTTTGACAACTGCTCCTCCACAGATGAAGTGTTTGTTACCATGGATTATATGATTGTCATGGACGATGGAGTGTAAGATGTATTTTCACACAAATTGATCCTTGATTAGCTCACGCTATGTGGTGTAAGTGGGGAGGATCCATCACTTGAAGCGTCATCATCTTCCTTCACATAAGAGTGCTTGGATCCGGAGAGGTCAAGCAGAGCAAGAGTCTTCTTGATCTTTTCAGTAATATCGCTTCCTCCTTCCGGTGCGTTTGTGGAATATCATGCTCCTTTTGAGGATGAAGATCCGAAAACAGGGGTAGATGCGGACGACACTTGGGGTGCTTGTTGTCCTAACGAGCTTGCTTTGCTCCTCGTAACTGACCCAAAGCTTCCAAAGGTAACTCCGAGTATGTTTTTCACATTAGCATAGAACCTGGAATTAGCAGCCTTGGCGGAAGTTGAACTAGAGTTGATTCTCTTAGAAGCCATTTCGTTGTTCTTGAACTTTGGTGATTGAAAAGTTGAGATGAGAGGTAGGATTGTCCCACTGGGCGTACCAGAATTTGTAGACAATAAATTTGCGTCGAGAAAATAAAATCAAGACCGAAAGATATTGCAACAATCGTAGTATTTGATTTCAAATATCTGAGCGTTACAATCTCTATGAATCCTCTGATTCTACTTTTCAAGTATAAATTCAAGGGCCTTTGAGCTTGATCTTAAATTTGAATATAATTTATCCGTCGCGAACACTTTGATTGTTGCCACGAATTGTATCACGAACAAGTAGCCTTGATCTTGAACGCCTTGTATTTGATTTGACTTCGTTCTTGATCTTGAATACTNTTCTTTCCGACCAATCAAATTGAAGTATGACATGGCCGTATTTGATTGGCCAGAACATGTCACCTGCACACGTGACACGATTTCATTGGCCTTATAATGTGATTTGGCATGCCTTGTCATTTTGACACGTGGAATGGTCCTATTGGCTCTTTCATTTGACTTGGCATGCCACGTCATTTGACACGTGGCATTGGGCCTCTAGGAAGATGGCATATTTGGCCTAATAAAGTGGGCTCATCATTTGTAGCCCAACTAAATGGACTAGCCCAATGGATTAAGACTTATTTATTTAAACCATATATATTGGGCTTATAATTAATTCAATTATATTAGCCCGTAGTATTTATTTGGACCAATATATCTTGAATTTAATATATAGTCCAAAATATTTTACGGATTTAATTCAAATAAAATTTATATGCCTACAGGGACACATGAGAATAGATATGCTATTTAAATTGCATATTATTACGTGCTTGAAAAATAAAAGTCGAGCTAATAGTAAGACTCTATTGAAGCTTAATGCGGAAGGGAGGTTCCTTTATATTTTCGTAACTTATGGAGCTTGCAAGTATGTTGGTGTTCTGTTGGCTGTGGTGGGACATGATACTGAGCACTATATTCATCAAGTGGCATTTTGTGTTGTGGATAACAAGTGCAGTGACTCATGGTCTTTCCTTTTCGAGCAATTGAAGCCCATAGTTGAAAGTTGTGCATAATCTCTGACATAGCCAATATAATTTCCGGGGTTTATAAGCATGCTCTCTATTAGGATAGAGTCCAACAAGTCTACATAATTCTCTCATTCAGGATAGAAGTCAAGCCTACGTCGATCTCTCATTCGGCTATTTAGTTTGAATACTTTTGAATTGTATTCTTCAATTATCTCTTAGATTTTATAATACACTAGGAGTTGTATTTTTAAAGTGTCGCTGAGGTTTATATATATTCCTATTCTTACTATTAATAAGTCACAGTTTGAGAAGCTTGGGGTAACATGTATGCTCAGGGGCGGTCTGATGGTAAGGCAACTCAAGCAATAACTTGAGGCCTCATATCTACAGGGGCCCCCAAAAATTTTCCAATATTAGATAATCTGCTTATGATAATTTTTTTTTAAAAATATCTAGTATATCAAAGAAAAAGTGTATTTTTCATGAAAAAGAAAATAAGAGATAATTTGGTAATAGAAATAATTATTTTGGGATTCAGCCGTAAACTTTAGGTGTGAATATGTTTCTTGCCTCCTTTATACACTATCATCATTATCACGGGACCCATATTACTTTGATTACTCCCTCTTTCCTTACCTACAAGTCC
This sequence comes from Nicotiana knightiana, assembly GCA_005239525.1. Lineage (NCBI taxonomy): Eukaryota > Viridiplantae > Streptophyta > Magnoliopsida > Solanales > Solanaceae > Nicotiana > Nicotiana knightiana. The sequence continues at coordinate 4,167 of ML427730.1, forward strand.
ACTATCTCATAAAACACTCTGTCAAGTAAGATAGCAAAAAGTAATTGCAACCCTTTTTTTGTCAAGCTTTCCCGGCATTGCACCAAAAATATTGAAGCAGCAAAAGTAATATCAAGTTATCTATGACTGTTTGTTAAACCAGGTTCAATTGTTCTGTACTTTTATTATTACTTTGCATCTAGAATTTGTTTGTAAGTATATGTATTATCTTTTTATTTATTTATTAGAATTTTAATATGTCAATAAGAAAATATGAATCCGTGTATTAAAAATACCAAAAAAGTAGAAAAATTGAAACTTTAATACGATCCCAAAAAGGAGCGCTTAATAAATTTTTAGCAAACAAAAAAAATTTTAAATCAAAAATTAGGGAAAAAATTATGATAGATGAACAAATCACTAATATAGTTGAGCTAGACGATAATAGAATCCAAGAAGAAGAAGAAATTGGTGAGTCAAATATTTTTTAGAAAATCAGAAAATCCTAAAAGAATTGAATAATAATCCTAGAAAATAGAAGCATATATAATCCTAGTCAGGAAAATCCATTATAAATAAATTCTTAATAATTTTACATCTCAAAAAACTAGAAAAATAAAATTTTACTAAATGAATTTTTTAATATTAAAAAATTTAAAGCCTCTCGTTGAAGTTTGGCTTTAGACCCCAAACACCGTTGAACCGCCCTTGTGTATGCTTCACCGGTTAGCCTAAAGGGTTTTTATGAAATTTCAATGTTTCCTTGCTTTCAAGCTATTTTACTTCATAGCTTTATTACCTTTGCGAAAGAATAGGGGCCACCTCATTTTACATGCCACACGTTCACCGCAACTTTTTGAAGCTGTCATTTCCTCGTCACGTGGACCCCACCTTGGGTCTCTCAATGTTAAACCTAGAGGTCGAGCTCCCTCTTTTATGCGTTTGGCAATTGCACATAATGATTTAGTTGGAACTGAAAGTCTATAAAGATTTAAAAAAAAAAAAGTATTACAAAATTAAACGCCTACGCCTTTGCTTGAGGATTAAAATGAATTTTTCCAAATGATAAACGAAGATGTTAAAATTATATGAGATAGTCAAAATATACTCTTTCATTCTTGAGAACCAAATGTGTCAATAAGTTTAAGATAAAAATTTCGTATGCTACTTTCTCTTTAGGTAACTATTTTGCACTGATTATTTTTCTTGTTTTGATATCCTTGTTTCTTGATAAATTTTTCGTTTCTAAATTCATCACTCAAAATTGCTTACTCAGTCCCTCATCTGAATTCCTTCAAATGTTGTTGGTTTATATATAAGTATTTGGGGTAAAAAAAGAGAAGTTAGAGATTATAGTTTCCAATTTTTTTAATAATAAAATTGAAATATACTGTTATTAGGAAGAATGAAAACTGCTCTAGCTATACACGAAATTATACAAAACATAGATAGAGAAATATGTAACTGCATAACTAGAATATTTAATTTGACATAATAAATGATTGATTTAGTCGCATTTATGTCTAACTTAAACAAAGAAAAAAATTACCATTCACTGTAATGAGATTTACAAGTATATGAATATGTGAATTAACGTTGTAATAGAAAGTTAAAGAAAGATTAGGAAAGAAAACAAAAGTTGTTTCAATTGCAATTCTAACTTCAATTAATACTCCCTCCTGTGAAAATAATACTCTCTCATGTCTACTTTAAGTGTTTTTGGCTCTTTTCACACGTATTAAGGAATTCACCATTTAGTATTATTTAACAATAAATTGACCCTATTAACCTTTTGCTCATTGAAAAAATAAAAGACTACTGCTAAGCTCTTACTCTAAGGTCAATTTCCGAAAGAATAAGTTAATTCTTTTATGATATCTAGAAATATCAAATATTGTTGGGTTCGGACTTAGCCCCGGTAGACCTTCAATAATATATATATATATATATATATATATATATATATATATATATATATATATATATATATATATAGGAGGAACTCCTCCTCCTCTGTATCGTGATTAATATTAAAAATACTCCAAGTTTCTTTTAACTCTTTCATGGTATCATTTGGAATCATGCATACAAACAATCCTACTCCATATTGATATCAAAAGAGGAATGGCGAGAAGGAGATTAACCTTTATATAACATCATATCGACATCTCTCTATGTCTTTGCCATATATACAATAACTATGTAATTAATTGATCTTCCTGAGTCTACACTCATTCCTAGACAGTAAGAATTTGTTTCATTCTACCGATGAACAACTGAAACATCCTTCAACACACCCAAGGCTCAAGACCGTATTGCACACAAAATTTATAATCAAGCATTTGTATTCCCTTAGTAGCTCAAGCAACCATTCTTGTAAAATTCGAACTCTCAAAGTGTAAGAAGTCATCACCAAAATAAAATGCACAGGCTTAGTCATTTGTCCATAATGACCTAATAGCATCAAATTTCCTCAAGGTCTGTGGCAACCCTACCTCCAAAACCCGTTATGATGTGCACCAACTTCCACTCAGGTATAGCCATCTTCTCAAGTAAACCACTTGGTCCCTTATTCTCATTCTTGACTTGCTGACAATCACACACCGCAAGACATGCCCAATAACATCTTTCTTCATCCTCTGCCACCCGTAGTGTTGCTTCAAAATATGATACATTTTCATAGCACTCGAATGAATAGAATACCGCGCACTATGAGCCTCCTCAAGGATCAACCCCCCTCAAACCATCAACACTAGAAACACAAATATGACCCTGAAGTTGCAATATACCATTATCACTAAGGACCACTCCTTTAACACCACCTCGCAACACCGTGTCACTGAGGACAAGCAAATGAAGATCATCACACTGACGATCTCTTATGCACTCAAACAAGGACGACCTTGAAACCACACTAGCAAGAACTCTATTATGCTCACAGATGTCCAATCTCACAAATCTATAAGCCAAGGCCTGAACATTCATAGCCAAATGCCTTCCCTCCGTCGGAGTAAATGCCAAACTACCCATACACTTTGTTGCCTCAAATTCACATTTTCTTGTCAATTGCTAAAGACTTCAATGGCCAGTAGAAACCTCCCATGACACTTCGTATCAATAATGCCTCCAAGTCGTAAGTACATGCACAATACCTACCAACTCGAAATCATGAACCAGATAATCCTTCTCATGGAGCTTCAACTGCCGCAACATGTAAGAAATCACCCTACCGTTCTACACCAAACAGTTCCAGGACCAATACGAGAAGCATCACAATGCACTCGGTACGATCTTGAACCTGTGGGAAACACCAACACCGAGCTACTATGGACTGAAACCTCCTCCACAAAGTGACGATAGTAGTATGCCTTCATAACACAAGGAAAACTCATCCCACACCATATTTGTATCATCATCACCAACCGTCGTCGACCAACTAATATCGAGTACTCAACATCGCATATGAATGAGTAGGAAAGACCGGAAGATATTGGCTTCAAGTCGAAATAAAGTTGGATGATAAGGAATAAGAAAGGAAAAGTTCCTAAATTCCTATAGCCTCTCGCAGATAGATATTGACGTCTCAGTATCTATCTACAAGACTCTACTAGGCCTGCTCGTGACTAGAAAAGACCCTTAGAACCTCGATCTCTGATACCAACTTGTCATGACCCAAAATCTCACGAAAGGCTGTGATGGCTCCTATGCCGCTCGCTAGGCAAGCCAACAACAATCAACATCTCAATATCCAATTATTAAGCCAATAATTATTTCGTGATATAAAAAATAATGCCGAAATAAATGTTAACTCAATATCATAAGTACAAAACAGCAACAAAGTCTAAATGCGACCACAACTGTCCAGCAAATATTCAAAACTCGGTGTCACTACGTCACGAGCATCTAATAAAAATAACCAATTTCAAATGAACAATAACATCTATCTGGAAAAAAATACATAGACAAGAATGCATAAGTTGAGAAGGAGAACTCCATGTGTACGGATATGATCAAATAGATCAGCTCACCACAAAGTCTCTATCAGCTCCATACAGTGGATATGATTTCACAACTTAGAGATTGCAAAAGCAAAGTTATAGAGATTTACTCCAAATGACAATTAAAGCTTTACTTTTTTTCTTCTTTATACAACTTTTAGATTTCTTGTTTTCCAAATGTTTTTCAGTTGTCTTAAATAAGGCAAGGATGGACGAAAATAATTAATATCGTCCAGGTTCAATACCCTATTATCTTGTCTGAAAATTTCTTCTTTTGCTCGTTCACCTTAGATTTAATTTTGCTTGCATTAAACCAAAAATAAATAAAAAAATTGCTTGCTTTATTATAATTTGAATGAAAAATATCAACACGAAGCAATGCACTTAAATGACGTAAACTAATAGTACACGAAACGATAATGCACCTTGAAAAGATAAATAAAAATACTTTTGGAAGTGTGTTTTGAACAGTAAATGTTGCTTATTTCAAATATATTTGTATCATGAGAATTGCAAATCCTTATAGGTAAATTGAAGTTTACCAGTTTTAGGTAACAAATGAGGATCCTAGTAATATACTATTCTTATTTGATGCTTTAAAAATGAAATACTAGAAATAACCAAGCCGAACCGAAATCAAAAAATCGAGACGATTGTAATGATTGAAAAAAGTTTTTAACTTTTATTAAACACAATAAATTTACAGAAAGTTATTATGATATAATTTTTTTAGAATAATCGGCAAACGGAATCACGGACATCACTTCTACATTTAATTTTGTTCTATAGCGAAACATTTTCTTGTTTTATTAAATCATAATTTTACTCCTACCATCCTATTCAACTTGTTTTAAAATACTTTTCCCAAACTAATCGGAAAAAAAAAAAGCAGCAAAAATAAAAATACAAACTACAGATGTTACAAAGTAAAGAAGGAAAGACAAGCATAAGAGAGTGATGACGTTTTAGTTTTGTCGAGGAAGAGACAAATTCGAAAATAAAGAAGATAAAAAATAACATATTTTAATATAGAAAATCCTTCAAATTGGAGGTAAAAACTATGGGATCACAAAGATCCAAAAAGCTCCACTATAGTAATAAAAGGGTTACAAAAATTTTCTAAATTGTCTACACAACAACTGTCAAACACGAAGCAACAATAGCAACAAGAGTAACAATAAATCAATCGAAGAAAGAGGAGAAGTCACAAAAATGGAGATGTTGTTCGGGGTTCAAAATCGGATGCTACGGGCCTTCAAATCAGATCTCCACCGTTCAAATCAAAGACCAAAATGTTAGAAACACTCAGTCAAAATTGCAACCCGGTCCAATGATTAACGAATCAGAAAAATGTAATTTTAAGTTGGTTGGTCGGAACCAAATATGCAGTGAAACTAACACTTTTCTTTTTCTCTTCTCTCTTGATGAAAGCTCTCTCACAAACCACTCTTATGTGCTAAAGTCTTTCAAAGACTTAAACCAATGAGCCTAGAACTGTTCTCCAAGGTTGCTCTATTTATAGATAATGAGTGATGCTTTCTCTTAAAGCCAAAACTAACTCTAAATAGGAATAAAAATCGAATCTGAATAGGAAATGAAACCAAAAGATAATAGAATTAAGTCATTGGGCCTTTGGCTGGACAACATGAGCATGGCCCAACAAACTCCCCCTCCAGCCAAGGGGTCAAATATGTCTTCAAGTAGAGGAACTATTGACAGGCTTTATGCCTGCCAATTTTCTACAAAACGCATGCTTATCTGCAACTACTACTTTTGTCAGTATATCCGAAGGATTGTCATCAGTGTATATCTTCTCAACCTCTAAATCTAGACGGCGGCTAAGCTTAGAACCACACGCATAGAAGACATCTTCACAACATGGGAGAAAAATTCATCAGAGTCAACTCCATTCTTTTGGCCAAAACCCTTAACAACTAACCTCGCTTTGTACCTAGGCGCAGAGGTATGTTGATCTTGCTTTACTCTGAATATCCATTTATTTGATAAAAGCTCTCTTACCTTTCGGCAATTTCACTAACTCGTATGTGCCATTCTCATAGAGTGACTTTATTTCATCTTTTGTAGCTTCTATCCACTAATCTTTGAGAGTATATTGCATGGCTTCATCATAACTCTCAGGTTCTCCCATGTCAGTCAAAAATACATACGCCTAGGAGAAAAGCGCATGGATTTTTGCTTCACCCTTGTAAATCTTCTAAGGGAGATTTTAGGAGCATTCGAAGTAGTTACCTGAGCGGGAATTAGTTGCTGATCAACTACAACTTCATCAACTGGAGCATCCATATCATCTAAATTATGATGATTATTTTGATCATGATCACTATCTTCATTATTATCTTAGGTTTCTTCATGTGCAATAGGTGCTTTAGCAGTAGAGAGTGGATCAATATCAACTAAACTCTCATTACTCTGAGAATCTACCTTCTCAGCTTTGTTAATATCTTCTATTGTACGGTCTTCAAAGAATATTGTACCACGACTTCTAATAAGTTTGCTGTCAATTGGATCGTAAAAAAGATATCTAAACTCATCTTGACGATAATCGATAAAGATGCATTGCTTAGTCTTGAGATCCAATTTCGATTTCTCATATTTAGAAATATACACACAAGCTTTACACCCAAAAACTCTCAGGTGATCATAAGAAACATTGTTGGCAAACCAAACTCTATGTGGGACATCACCATCCAAAGCAACATCAGGAGACAAATTGACAACATAAGTAACAGCATTAAGTGCTTCTGTCCAAAATGAATTTGGAAGTTTAGCCTCTGAAAGCAAGCATCTAACTCTCTCAACTAGAATTCTATTCATTCTCTCTGTCAAACAATTCAATCGAGGCGTCTTGGATGGAGTTTTCTGATGATGAATTCCTTGTTCTTTGCAATAGTTATTAAGGGACCACAATATTCACTATCATTGTCAGTGCGAATGCATTTTAATTTCTTTCATGTTTGTCTCTCGGCTAAGGCCTGAAATTCCTTAAACACGCTAAGTGCTTAATCTTTGGATTTCAAAGGATACACCCAGAGCTTGCGAGAATGATCATCAACAAATGTCACAAAATAAAGTGCACTGCCTTTTGACTTTACTTTAAAAGGATCACACAAATCAGAGTGTACTAGATCCAATAATACGGGTTTTCTTGAATGAGGGTGGTTATGAAAGGAAACTCTTTTCTGTTTGCTAGCTAAATAATAGATACACCTTTTCAGTTTTTCTTGTTTCACTCTAGGAAGCACTTTTTTTTAACCAAGCACGTAATCTCCCTTTCGCTCATATGACTTAGTCTTTTGTGCCACAATTTTGGCAAAGTGTCACTTTCCACCTGGTTTATGGGTTTATGGGGTCATTAAGAATAGAGTCATGTGTCACATAAAAATGAGAAGACTTGACTCCTCGAGGCCACTACTAACGAGCCCTTGATGAGCTTCTATTGGCCATTAAAGAAGATATTATGCTAACTTTCATCATCTAATCTTCTTGCGAATATCAAATTGAAATGAAAGTTGGAGCATGTTTGACATTCTAAAGAACTAACGCTGAACCATTATTATTTCTCAAACAAATTATGCCAACTCCAAACACCATGACTTCACTAGTATTGATCATCTTTAACACTCTAGAATCAATAGGAGTATAAGATGAGAAAAAGTCTTTTCTTGGTATGACATGTGAGGTGGCTCCAAAATCTACTATCCAGCTCGTCTCATGGGATACTAAATTGATGACGTTTTCATACTAAGCAAAAAAAGGTCATCTCAAATAATAACAACAATATTGTTCTCGTTATTTTCAACTTTTTTTCCTTCTCTAGTGTCTTGCTTTAACTTGTGGAAGAACCTTTTGATATGTATTTCTTGCCACAATGGTTGCACGTAATATTATGATATATGGACCTTAACTTACTTTTGCTTTACCTCTATTCCTCGAACCTCTTGTTCTATCTCTCCCATAATCTCCTGTAACCAAGATATCTGCTTGTGAGGATGAACCCTAAGATTTTCTCCTTACTTCCTCGTTCAACACACCACTCTTGGCATATTCCATGGTCATCTTACCACCATGAGCTGAATTTGTCAAAGAAACATGAAGAGTTTCCCAAGAGTGGCTGAGTATTAAGAAGCCAGTCCTTGATTTTCATCATCAAAATTAACTCCCATTCCAGAAAGCTAATCAAGGATACCTTGAAAATCACTTATATGATCAACGATAGGACTTCCCTCCTTGTATTTAAAGGTCATCAATTTCTTTAGTAGGAACAACTTGTTGATCCCAATTTTGAAGTATAAAGAATCTCCAGCTTTTCCTACAATAATCTCGCACGTGTCTCATTCATAATATGATTGTGAATATTATCTTCATCTCATAGTCTTATATATCCACATATTTGTTGGTGCTCGAAATCAATCTTCATCATTCGGGTTTATGAGCTGCAAAAACTAGTAGATGCATCTTTTTCACGAACAACAAATATTTCATCTTGCTTCTCCGAATATTGTAATTACTCTCATTTAAACATATCATCATGCTCGTATTCGCCTCCATTCTGTAAAAATCGGATAAATAACGAAGGCTCTAATACCACTGTTATGTCAAGGAAGAGGCAAATCCGCAAACAAAGAAGATAAAGAACACCCAGTTTTAACGTGGAAAACCGTTTAAATCGAAGGCAAAAATTACAGGACCACAAAGATCCAAAAAGCTCCACTATAACAATAAGAGGGTTACAAAAGTTCTCCAAATTGATTACACAACAAGTGCCAAACACAGAGCAATAATAACAACAAGAGCAACAATAAATCAATTGAAGAAAGAAGAAAAGTCATAAAAACAGAGCTATTGTTCCGGGCTCAAGATCAAGTGCTACGGGCCTCCAATTCCGATCTTCACCGTTCAAATCAAAGACCAAGATGTTAGGAACACTCAGCCAAAATTCAGCTTGATCCAATGGTTAACGAATCAGAAGAAGTAATTTGAAGTTGGCTTGTCGGAACAAAATCAGCATTGAAACAAACACTTTTACGTCTCTCTTCTCTCTTGATGAAAGCTCTCTCACAAACAACTCTTATGTGCTAAAGTCTATCAAACAGTTATACCAATGAGCATAGAATAATTCTTCAAGATTGTGCTATTTATAGATAATAAGTGGTGCTTTCTCTTAAAGTCAAAACTAACTCTAAATAGAAATAAATATCGAATCCAATTCCAAATAGAAATGAAAACCAAAAGAGAATAAAATTAAATCATTGGGCCTTTGGTAGGACAACATTGGCATATACCAACAATTTCCTCTGTTATTTCTTCTGTAGATCTTTTTTCTTCTTTTCATCATTATTTGTGTAGAAATATAAGAAGAGAAACTAAGATTACATTAAAAGTTAAATTCATGAATCCAATAATAGAAGCACATGTAATACTTTCGTTATACAACAGTAAATCAAATTAGTGTTAACACATACGTTGCTACATTTTCGTCGTAGGTGACAATATTATTATTCTAGATTCCTAAACGGAGGTCTGCGTGAGACCATAATTTATTGAGAAGGTTATGTACTAGATAATTTTGAAAAATTAAACGTCAAAGAAGCAAATGTATCCACTAATCTCTCCGTCTTTATTAGTAAAAATGGCGTGGGATAGTCACTATTTAATATGGTATTTACTTTTTATTTAGTGTTTTTAATGCTGAGCAAAAATAGCCCCTACTCTATTAAAATTAATATAAAAAAATATTTTTACCCTTTCTACATGAGTGTCGTGTAAATATTAAGGACAGGTGTCCGATAACTCATTGCAGAGACTGACCTCCGATAACTCATTGCAAAATTTCCAGCTCACAGTTGTCACTGGTGATCCGAATTAAAATATTTTGCATACAAGAGAAAACGGAAGATTCTGGAAGTTACGAGAAGAAAATTCGAGTAGAAATATTAATTGGAAGTGCAAGTGCAGATATGCAATTTTTTTCTGTAATTTTCTTATGTATGAAACGAATCAAATTTGAAATGTTAGAAAGTGGTGAATTATATGAAACTGAAATTTTGATTTAACCAATGAAAAATCCCTTAAGGCGAAACAGAGAGTAATTTTACCCTTTCTTAATATTAAGGATATGGTGTCCTTAATATTTACACTGCACACATAAAGTTAAGGACGCCATGTCCTTAATATTTACACTGCTCATATGAAATTAAGGACATGATATCCTAAAGTTTAACAAAAGGTGCAAATACAGGACACTTTGTCCTTAATATTTACAAAGCATTCATGAAGTTAAGGACACTATGTCCTTAATATTTACCAACACTCACAAAATTAAGGACACAATGTCCTTAATTTACATTGCACACATGAAGTTAACGACACCATGTCCTTAACATTTACACCGTACATATGAAGTTATGGACATCAGGTCTTAAAGTTTAACAACAGAAGGTGCAAATACAAGTTAAGGACATTATGTTCTTAATATTTACACTGCACACATGAAGTTAAGGATGCCATGTCCTTAACATTTAAATATACATATGAAGTTAAGGACATAATGTTCTAAAGTTTAACAATGGAAAGTTCAAATACTGGACACATTGTCCTTAATATTTACACAGTATTCATGAAGTTAAGGACACCATGTCCTTAATATTTACACAACATTCATGAAGTTAAGGACACCATGTCCTTAATATTTATACAGCACTCATGTCTAACACATGGGTATTTTCTTCCGGGCAAGTAAAAGATTATTTAACACTGACTAAAAAGTAAATACATTTTAAACAATGACTAAAGAGTAAAGACATCTCTAAACAGTGGCTAACTGTGCACTTCCCTATACTAGTATTTGAACCTGAGCAATGCGCAGTCAAATATTAAAGAATATTAATTGTTCTATATTATAATTTATCTTTCTAGTATATTATATCATGTTGCGTTAATAGAATTTCAACTGGCATCTTACTTCTCAATGCAATATATTATTAACTAAACTATATAAAATTAAAGAAACACAAATCGTAAAGTCATCATATAACATCTTTTTCTTATTTTATTTATTATAATTTTATTATTTAATATTATTACATTATTATATTACGATTTATTTGCGTGTTAGACTTAATATCATTGTCCACTGCTCATTTTGACATAATATTTCTTACGTCTCAAAAATTATTTTTAGAATTTTATTTATTGTTATCAATTTTAAAATTTTCTAAATTTATCAATAATATCTTTGTGTATTACGTACTTAATTTATTTTATTTTATAAATTAATTTGAAGTTGAAAGATACTCTTATTATCTCTATTTTCATCTTTGTACATTTTTATAGTGCAATATTAGAAAGTTTTGTTCATTTTGAATTTTACATATATTCGAAATACTATCATATTTGAATCAAATTGTAAATTTTGAAAATTTTCAAAATATAAATAGAAAATTAAATTTACTAATTTTTCATAATTGCTATTTTTGTATTATCTAGCATAAGCAAATGAACTTTTCTTTTATCTCAACTCAAATATTTTTATTTGTACATTTGAAATAATATTTTTATCTTTAAATTCAAATTCAAATTCAAATTATTTTCTTTATCAAAACAAAAAATATTGGCAATTTGAATTGACAGTTTTTATTTTTTATTTTTGTTTAAAATAATTTTATATTTTCAACTTTATTCGAGCTTAATTTCATTTTATTGTTCACAATTCTTCAATTTTCAAAATTGACCAATAATATCTTTGTGTATTATTTGCTTATTTTATTTTATAAATAAATTTAAAGTTAAAATATCCTCGTATTATCTCTTATTTCATCTTTGTATATGTTTCTACTATAATACTATAATTAATTTTTTAATTTTAAATTTTACATTTCATCGAAATACTATCATATCTAAATCAATTGTTATTTTTAATTTTTTTCAAAAATACAAACAGATAAGTATTTTAGTATTTTGTCATATATCTACTAATACTCTTAATCATTGTTATTTTTGCAGTATGTGCCATAAGCAAACGATATTTTCTTTTATCTCAACTTAATATGTAAATTCGAAATAATATTTTTATCTTTAAATTCGAATATTATTTTTTATTAAAAAAATGGAAATTTAAATTGGTAGTTTTTACTGATATACATTACCATATTAGGAGGAAATTACTCGCAATTTGAATTGGTAATTTTTATTTTTTTTCATTTTTTATTTTAGAACTCCAACTTTGTTGGAGCTTAATTTTATTTTATTGTTCACAATTTTCAATTTTCTAAACTTGTCAATAATATCTTTATGTCTTATTTACTTAATTTATTTTATTTTCTAAATTAATTCAAAGTTGAAATATCCTTGTATTATCTCTTGTCTGATCTTTGTACATTTTTTATATTGTAATTTTATAATCAGTTTTCAATTTTCAATTTTACATATAATCAAAATGTTATCATATCATGCTGGCAACTTCCCAATATAAAATAGAATAGGTTTTAGAATAAATAATTTTTAATATATAAAATTATTGTTTCTATAAAAAAAAATTATTACCTAACCTAACTAATTTGGACCTGAATTGCCAAGTGGCATATTGTGAGGTGGGTTAATATGAGGGCTTTTTTTCTCTCCTTTAAATAATAATATATTGATTATTTGTTTATACACTTATTTATTTGATGTTATTACATGCCGGATCACGCTAGTCATATGAATTCCTTGTAACTTGGTTTAACATTTTCCCGTTCATATTAGAAATAGCGGAATCCCACCCACGGTATGGACAATTGAAATTTTGGGGATTCCTAGCGATTATAAGGAAAAGGAAAGAAAACTAATTACCTCCAAAAGCATGGATCGCATTTCGAAAGTCGCTCCAAATTCCATCTACATTCTTGAAAAGTAGAGGAGAAGGATACGATTGAGATTTGAGCATCTAAGAATACAGAATTTGACAGCGTTAAGAGAGAAGATAACTGAAGATAGTGGGAAAAACAAAGAGTCTAGCATAGAGCGTAGGAAAAAGTAATATGAGGAAGAAAATAAACTACTCCCAAGTCTAATGCCAGGACACTGCATATTTGTAACCGGGTATATTTTCCTTTAACTAGACAAAATTAGCTAGGATTTACAACCAAAATAAAAAATAAAAAATTAGCACTTGCATGTCAAAAGTGATGTATATTAATTTAGCGGCTGGAGTTCTTTTTCATGTGTTTCAACGCTTCCAACAGGATTATAGGGGATTTCTTGCCTTCGTCTCCAAATTAACCATCCCAGGGAAGCTGATAATCCAATTATCAGGACAACTAGTAGCGCTACCACTAGAACAAGGTAATTTTGCTGCCATCGTATCCTAAATCGTTGCAATGAAACCATATTAAACCAACAACTTGATAGTTACCACACCAAAAATTTAAAAAAAAAATCAACAACTTATATCATATGAAGTATTAGCAAAGAATTTATGATATAACCACATACTAAAGATAATATCTCAATTAATTGTCAAAAAAAATTAAAAGTAATATTCACCATCCGAAAATATTGTCGTGGTGTGTTATCCAGTCTCTTTACATTAGAGTTAATTAAGGTAATATTTCGCTATTAAGATTTTGAGATGCAGCACATTAAACTTTGACCAAAAACATTTCAAAATATAGTATGCCAATAGGGTAGAAATGAAGTTTTTTGGTTATATATAAAAGTCTCCTTGCCATAGGGAGAAAATTTAGTTTAGCAGCAAAGAGGGTTCAAAAGTTGCTTTCAAGTCACCAAGTTCAAATCTCAATTATGACATTCTAGTATTTTTTGAATCCCTTATAAAAAATTCCTGGCTCCGCCATTATATCCGTCAATCCAATTAAGAACTTGGGAATAATTGAAACAATGAAAAATGGAGACGAAAGTCGTCACCTATTCATCATTATCCTTGGAATATGCAGTTGAACTGGTGCCATGCAATGTAGACTCACTCACGTTTCCTAATTTAGGAATGTAACTTACAGACGTGTTTTAAGGCAAGATGAAAACATGCATGTCAAGTTTTTCCCATCTGAAATGCAATGCGGAGATTTATTTTGCATTATGAAAAGAAACGGCACATTTATTGACAAATCAGGATAATTTGTTAAGTAATGCTATGATGCTAAAAGTTTGTACAGCATAAGTTCTGCAATATTTATGAACATGCAAAGAATGGAGATTGCTTTTATACCTCTTTGGTGGGGGTTCTATGTCCCATTTGACTAATTTATAACTACCAAATGTATCAGGAAGATGAAAACGATTCTCAGCCAACCGGTTGATTATTTCCTGCAAATAGATAAATGATGAATAAAGGGTTTTCAATCAAGAAATAGTCCTCACATATTCTAGAGGTTTAGAGTTACTGTTGCAGTGGCATTTGGCATGTAGTTTGCAGATCCTGCAGGAAAGATGGCCCATCTAATGAGGGAATCATTTCCTTCTGTCGAAAAGTTCATTAAGTGAACCTGCAAGGTATCTTCCAATAAGTGACATATCATATTGAACAAAATTAAATTACAGTTAAGTAACTTAAAGAAAATGGGATATACAGTTGTAGATTACATCAGACTGACACAACTTTGGGTCATGCAAAAACTACCTGTGAGACATTAACCTCCAACTCTTGCGCAATAAAATGGGCAAGCTCTGGAACACGAGGCTTCAATTCTGAGTAATCAACACTCAGTGACATAGAAAATGATACGAGTCCAATTTTGATTTTCCCTGCCAATTAAGGTCAAAGATGAAATAATAACAATCATAAGTATCTGCACTCGGAAAAACTGAGCTCAGTACCCATTCAATCTTGCACAGGACCAATCCTAAATATGAGAAACAGTGTAACTCAATGGAATCAAATTCAGTACCCCCAAAATTGTAAATTGTTACCAAATTAAAGCAAGGAGACAAATTATCAGAAGGTTATGCCAAGGCCAACCCTATGAGGACAACGCCTTCCTTGTATCTGGCAAAGAAGTAGGGAGATGAATTCCTGAGGGCTCATTCGGATGGTGTTAGTAGAATTGATCAACCAGTTGGACCGCCGGAAAAAGCAGCAACGATGGGCAGAGAAGACATTTAGGGTCACAGCATGCGTGGAATGTTTCCGCTTGGAGAAGCCCTACTACTCCTCAAAGTAATCCATGGCCAAGATAGGGAGGGTCCCTGGAGGTGGCTACAAGTGGCTAGTACAAGTGGCTAGTAGAGTTTCTCCTTCTGCTGAACAGTGTTATTGAATGCTCGTTTGGAACATACATAAATGTAACAACCCGACCGGTCATTTTGATCATTTGCATTTCTGTTCGGTGGTTCGAGGCCGCGAGTAGCTTCATATGATGTATTACGACTTGATGGTATGGTCGGTTTCGGTTTTCGAGCGTTTCGGGATTGATTTGGAAGAATGATTCTCATTTTAGAAGCTTTAAGTTGGAAGAGTTGACCAAGTTTGACTTTTGCGTATTTGGCATCGGATCAGAGTTTTGATGGTTCCGTTAGGTCCGGATGGTGATTTTGGTCTTAGGCGTGTGTCCGGATGTGGATTTGGAGTCTCCTAGATAGTTTTGGCTTGACTTGACGCAGTGCTTTTGAGAACGAGAAGCGCAAAAAAGCGATAGGGGCTCGTCTCGCTTCCAAAGTGAAGCGCAAGCTTCATTGAAGTGCTTCATTGAAGCTTCATGAATAAAAGATAATAATAATTAACTTTATAAATTGAAATACACATACAAATTAATAAATAAAGGCTAAAATACTAAATAAGAAGAATAAAAGAAAAAAAAAATCGCACCTGCCCTAGCTGTGAGCAGACGCTTGAACGGGAACAAGAAGAAGAAAGAAGGAAGAAGAAAAAAGAAAGAAAAAAAGAAGAAGAAGAAGAAGAAAGGAGAAGTGAAGAAAGAAGAAAAAAGAAAAAAAGAAGAAAAATTTACCTGGAGGAGGTCTCGAGCGACTGAAACCCTAGCAGCAGCAATTGATTTTGGGAAGAAGAGAAAAACCGTCGTTCAATTTGGTCATAGGGGTCTGTTTTGTATAATAAAATAACAGACCCAAACTTTTTTTAAAAAAAACTGACCCCTCTGGACAGAAGCTAGTGCTTTTGCGCTTCACGCTTCAAAGTCGCTTCGCGCTTCTTCGATTGAAGCGAGGGCTTCATCTGATCGAGTCGCCTCAGGCATGGAAAAGCGAGCACCCATCGCTTCGTGTCGCTTCTCGCTTAAAGCGACAAATCGATCGCTTTTTAAAACACCGACTTGGCGAAAATTGGATAGTTGAAGGTTTGGAAGGTTGATAGGTTTGACCGAGAGTTGACTTTGTTGATATCGGGTTTGGATTGCGGTTCCGAGAATTGGTATAGGTCGGTTGTGTCAATTGGGACTTGCATGCAAAATTTGAGATCATTCTAAGTTGATTTAGTATGGTTCGCCATGAGTTTTGGAAGTTGAAAGTTCATAAGTTCATTAGGCTTGAATTTGCGGTGCGATTCGTAGCTTTAATGTTGTTTGGTGTGATTTGGGACCTCGAGTAGGTCCGTGTTATGTTTTGGGACTTGTTGTTGGGACTTGTTGGTATGTTCGAACGGGCCCCGAGGGGCTCGGGTGAGTTTCGGGGTGATTTTGGACCATTTTACTTCATGTTGTGTTGCTAGTTTTCTGTTGTTGTTGATGTCAAGAATGTCATGACATCAGAATACGTCTTTACTAACGGGTGCTTCTCAGGAACTCTGGAATGCTAAGGAGATAGATGAATACAAGACGATGAAACAATACACAAACGCAAGCTCAAGTGTCATTTTGAAAGTTGACATTTGTATACATCATGGACTTAAATCAAAGAGAGGATATGAAATCATCAAAGTTAACCTCATCTTCGGCGATATCAGTGTTTTTGAGAGCGAGAAGCGCAAAAAGGCGACAGGGGCTCGCCTCGCTTCAAAAGCGAAGCGCACGCTTCATTGAAGTGAAGCGCAATTCTTAAAAAACATAATGTAAACCATGGGACAAGCAAAGTCACATAAAAATTAACTTTATAAACTGAAATACAGATAAAAATTAATAAATAAAGGCTAAAATACTAATCAAATAAACTGAAAATAATATATATATATATATACACACACACACATAAGATTAACTTTACAAACTGAAATACACATAAAAATTATAAATAAAGGCTAAAATACTAATCAAATAAACTGAAATATAATATATATACAATAATTAACTTTATAAAGTGAAATACATATACAAATTAATTAATAAAGGCTAAAATACTAAATAAGTAGAAAAAAAGGAGAAAAAACATTTTGCACCTGCCCTAGCTATGAGCAGGTGCCTCTGGACGAGAACAAGATGAAGAAAGAAGAAAAAAAAATGGGAAGAAGAAAGGAGAAGAAAGAAGAAAGAAGAAAGAAGAAAGAAGAAAAATTACCTGGAGCTTCTTTGTTGAAGTCTTGAACCCTAGCAGCAATTGATTTTGAGAGAAATGGTCTTTACTTAGGTTAGGGTCTGTTTTGTATAATAAAAAAAATAGACCCAAACTTTTTTTTAAAAAAAAACTGACCCAAACTTTTTTTTTCTTAAAACTGACCCCTCCACCACAAAAGCGAGCGCTTTGTCGATTCTCGCTTCGCGCTTCTTCTACTGAAGCGAGCGCTTCGTGTGGTCGCCTTGCCTCAGGCATGGAAAAGCGACAAGGCATCGCTTCGCGTCGCTTCTCGCTTTAAGCGATCGCTTCGTCGCTTTTTAAAACACTGGGCGATATAGCAAAAAACCAACATAGCAAATCAGAAACCAAAATGGATTAAAAATATAAGGGGGAAATGATGCAAAACAGCCTGGTGGAATTATAACGGGCAGCCCGGTGCACAAAGCATCTAACGTAGGTCTGGGAAGGGCTGTATCCCAAGGGGTGTGAGTATGATGTAGACAACCTACCCTAATGCAAGCAATAGTGGCTGCTCCACATCTCAAACCCGTGACATGTAGGTCAGACGGAGACAACTTTACCATTGCTCCAAGGTTCCCCTTCCGGTGGAATTATATTGAAATAAAACCAGTTCCACTGCAAAAGTGGATAAAAGCCTGACTAAAAGGCATACTAATGGTGACAAAAAGATAGGAGAACAGTTTCTTCATACCAGGTGCATAATGCTCCGGAGGTAAACTAGGTGCCAGTGTTGGAGTCAAATTTGCACTGAAGTTAGTGTTGTCCAAGCCTGAGGGCGATGGTGGAGGTGAAGGAGATAAATTTAGTCGGTCCCATAACTCAGAACAATTAGTTTTCCAAAAACCAATCCTTTTATTTTCACGATCGTAGGTTACAAGAGTGTTGCGGACAACAATTCCTGTCGCAATTAAAAGCAAAAGGCACGCATGTTACAGCTTATACAACTGAAGAATTTGGCAGATGAACTTTCCCAAGATGCTAAAAGATATATATGACAAATACCTCCAAGAAGTGTAGTTCCATCCTTCCCATTCTGAAAAATTCCCAAGCAGTAAGCCCCACGCACCTTTGAGTGCTTTATAGCAATCAGTTAAAGTAAACAAAAGGGCAGAATTAGTCAATGTAGAAACACAGAGAAAATGGAGCCACTTATCAAAACAAAAACAAAAAATGTAGCCACTAGGAGAGATGAAGCCAAAAGGAGATACAGATTCTAAAGGCAAGGGAGTAAGATAAAAACCATGTGGATTAAGATGCCTACCCTGAATAAGTAGTTTTCAGGAGTGAGAGATAGTTCCTTTCCATTGCTAAATACCATGTCAATAGGTGGAAATGATTTTGAGAGCTCTGAGATGTCACTGCAATATACAAGACATTTAATACAAAATACAACACCAAAAATAAAGGAAAGAAAAAGTCAATGATCTAACATTTCTGTAGTTAATTTATTACCTTCCAGCACCAGAAAAGCATATATCTTTATAATTCGGATCAGGCCCTTCGATCTCTCTTAGAGAATGAAGTTCTTTCATGACCTGAAATAAAATTTTCAGGAGTTGACTCAAGAAAGAAAAAGAAAATTGTCTTAATAAAAAAATTCAATAAAGTATCCACTACCCATTGGTAGAATATTGTTAGTAATACAGAATCAATCAATCCACTTCTTTTGGCCCCATAAATCAACTTATTCCTTTACACAAATAAACATATCCAAAAATGAATGAGAAGAAGCTAAAAACATCAAAGATTTGCAGAAGCTTTCTAGTATATAATATATATATATATATATATATATATATATAAAGCTTTCAAAAGTCCTTTTTTAGTGACATAAGTGAAAAAAAATTGCATATTTAAAGGAAAAAACAACTATAATAAGTAGTTAACAATGTAAATGAACACCTTTAAGATGCTGCAGCACAAGGAAAACGGTTCAGTGAGTTTCGGAATTATAGGATCACAAACCACCTGGATTCTTTGTTTCTCCTTCAAAGTTATGTAGTAAGCATTGAATCCTTAGCTTAATAACTTAGTGTATATAACAGGTTTTACTTTTACTTCAAATCCCACATATTAGCAGGCATTCTCTAACTATGTCGAGCCTGTTACCAGAATTATGCAGTTGTTTGTTCCACCAACATGTGGTGTAAATCGTTATTCAGGCAAAGGTGACTTAAATGGTCACATGCAACAAAAAGACATTAACCACAAACACATCATTCAGATGAAGTTCAGCTTTCACAGATTCCATTCTTCTAGTCACAAGCACGCAATTTTCACCAGTACTTGTCTCTGGCAGAGTGCATTAAAAAATGATAAATATGATAGTGCATAATCTAGAAAACATCTTACAGCACTCTTGAAGGCCACAAATGCAGCTTCTGGAAGGTAAGCATAGGTAGTACCACTATCAAGCACAGTCCCATGTTTTCCATCAAAAGTCTGAGGATTTAGATTCAGGGCCTTCCCAGCAACATGTATCTCCTTCAGCTCAATATTGTAATAAGGACTGTTGCCATCCGAGACTAGAGTAAATGCATAAGATTTATCGAGTGTATTTGTTATAACACCTAAAACTCCCATGTCATTAAAACAATTATATCCAATATATACCTGCGTACAGGATCTGAATGGGTAAAGACCATTTCAGAAGGGGGTTTTATTCCTCCAAGAACCATGGCACCACCACCGAAATCCATTCCGCCATAACATAAGGAGAATGAATCACTAATCACATGTTTCTCAACAAGTTGATCCACTATACTTAGATCCCCTCGGCCTAAGCCCATGATACCATCAGCGTGTTGGCTGTAAAGGTCACCAGTTTCCAGATTTTCACATCCAAAAACAGCTCGTTGGGGTGCTAGCTCACTTTGGTTTCCGAAGGACACGATGTCCTCTCCGAGCACTCCACTACTAGAACTCATCTCGGCATATTGTCTTTCATAAATACATTGCTCCCTCTCACTGTCACAGGTACAATCAATATTGCACTTTACAGGTCGATAGGTACTTGACATTTCTGGCTGAAACTTAGGATCCTAATTCAAAGAAGATTGAAAGAAGTGCGTTGATCAAAAAGAGAGAAATGGTATTCAATCAATTCTGTAGCAAATTAAGCATTTTATCAACAAGATTGATGCAAACTCACTGGCAAGGTCAACATCTTTCCGGAAAAGAAAAAAAAAAAAAAAAAGCACGGTGACGAGTGCCAAGTGGCTATATTTATAAAGCAAGCACCAGTTACTGTACATTTCACACTAACAAGCAAAAATAAGAAAGATACATCAAAGCACTGTCATGAAAGAAATCAACTCTTTACAATAGAGCAGCATATCTCATCAACAAAGTGAAGCTTAAAACTCGATCTGTGTACCTACTTCAACATTGTTTTCTTCTACTTTATTTTCCTTTTCTTCTTTTTTTGGGGGCAAATTAGATTAATTTTGATATACAATGCACCAATACAACCCCACCCCTACCCCACCCACACACAATGCAAACAAAGAATAAAACCACAATCAGCCCTAAAAGACCAACACTAATCAAAATCTGTCCCAAAGAACAATAAAACCTAGAGCAAAACTAACCAATTTTCCTTTGTTTATTTCATTACTCAGTAGCCAGTGCTGTAAGCGGAATAATAAGGTATCTGAGGCTTGGGGTTTCTCTTTATTGATTATCTCTTTCTCTAATGTTGGTAACGGAAACAAGGGTTAATAGTATATTAAGCTTGAATTCAACAGAGGTTTTATGTTCCAAAAGAAGCATCCCCTGACTCATAACCTAACATTGGGTAGTTTAGATTAATACAATACTTTTGTGGAAGTAAAATAAATTTAGTGACTAGATGATTAAAGGAGAGAATGTAGGTGAGAAATGAAGGAACCTGATGATTGCCACACTGTTCACAGGTAGAGCAAGGGACATAGGTAACGGTACTGCCAGTATCAACTATAAGAGCAAAACTCTGGGGTGGAGTTCCGATCCAAAGACGAGTCGAATAATATCTGCATCCTCTCAATTTAAAAATCAACTTAAAACAGAGAGAGATAGGCATAGGCATCCATTCATTTTAAGGAATTCGGATACAAGTTTCTGACCCGTTAAGGAGGAGATCGTCGTGGAGAGGCATACGAGCACTTGAAGGGCTTTTCTGGAGGTGTCGACGGGAGAGTTGTTCATCGCGTGGTCGGAAGGTTTCTTTAGGAGGAAAAAGCGGGAGAAACATTGTACTGCGATCCCCGTCGTTGATGCTATTAGGTGAGGGGAGAAAAACAAAGCTTTCATTTGAAACGTCTGATATTCCATTACAAACGACCACGTAATGAATGCATAGCAGACATATGAAGGAAATTAGGGTAGGGAGATTGTGAGTTAAGAGCGCCCGCGCCATTTGAGAGGTCAGTTATGGCTCAGGCGACAAACACAGATCGGAAGGAGGATTGCTGGAAAGATCAGAGGAAAGGGATGGCGTAAGGTTATTACCTGACAAAGGCCTAAGCCGGGAAGGTGATGCGTTAGATTCAGAATTTTCTTTTTAAAAAGTTTTAAGGCTTTTGCTTTTGGTTTGATTTAAACATTACGTAAATATTATATTTAAATTTAAAAAGACACTTGTACCTATTGTTTATTCTTAAAACGAGTAACAATTAAATTTATACGACGTTTAAAAGATACATGATTTAATTTAATACGAATGATCTAAGAACAACAAATAATTGAATTGAAGAAAAATAAAATGATCAAACCAAACGCGATGAATAATTAGGCATGGCTTTTACAATGAACACCGCAAGCTAGTTCCAATTAAGCTTATGAAATGGGCTCGGTTGCAACTAAATGAACAAGCAGCTGAAAAACACTTTTGAGCCGTGATTAGAGAACAAAAATTGACTTTAATACTTTGATATGCGTGCCAACAGTGGTCCTTAAAATAAAAAAGTTTTCCCCTTTTTATAGTAGGGGAGTTTCAATCCCAATGCAAGTCTAAGTAAGGTAAAAATCTTTTTCTTCCGGCAAATCGTGATAAGCCGTTGATACCGGGCGAGATTTGCATCGTAATATCCGATTAATGACGGAATATTTCGGCCCCTCATCCATTATTTCTAGTCGTCTTTCCTCTAGTCTCAATCTTTTATTTTGCTTAGACTCTTTATTTCCATATTTGGCCGTGTCTGGTTCTTGGCGCATCATTTATCCTCCCCTGACTTTGATCTGTGGGAACCCTCGATTTTACCAAGGTCATATCGGATAAACCGTCCTCTCATTTCTTTATCGGGAAATCGGAGTAACTTTGTCCCCGATTTTAACCGCACATAGATAGTCCCTCACTTTGCGAGAGGAGATTTATAGGAACGACGAGAAGTGATTAACTGCCCTCGCTCCTTCCTCTGTATGTCGCAAGCGAGTTGGCAAGTCAACAAAACGTCCCACCAGTCGCATCGTTCTAACTTCAGACACGTGTCAGCCGCCGGTTGATCATCATCGGTGGGCATTGAATGTGTAACATCACGCATTCGCTATTCCCTTCCTATAAAAGCTCTGGTTCTCTTTTTTCACTTTTTTACTTTCTGGTTTTGAACCTTCTTAAGTTACCCTCGAATTATTTACTTGTTCATCATTCCCTCAATTTTTTACAAATTGTTCTTAACATCTTTATTTATTCATCTTCAATCTTCAAATCATCATACTTTGCCTTTAAATCTTCAAGCTAGAGCTTCGAATCTTCATATCCATCTTCAAACCTTCATATCAACCTTCAAACGTTCATATTTCTAGATAAATAGGGCAAAAACCTCAAAATCAGTGCCTCAAAACACTACTCCTTCAACCTCTATTTCGGCAAATACCGAAAAGACCCTTCCAGCAATAGCCCAGAACCTCCTCTTAATGATTTTATCCCCGAAAATTGCTCCATAGATAGCTCCATGCTACAGCCCCCGAATCTTCTGATGGGGGTTAATCAAGCTAGTCCGACGGGCAAAGAAAACTCCCTTCTCGAGCATCGAAGAGGATAGGGACCGAGGCTAGCAAGGGAGATTTGTTCGGGTAAATACCGAAGATCTCATTCCCTCTAAGTTCCTGTCATTTCCTGGGAAGTGGAACTAAACACGTAAATTCATCCCCTTTTATGTTGTCAAAATGACCCTTTGAATTTATTCTTCTTTCTCATCACCCATCTTTTCTGATATGTAGCGGTCGCCCCAGTCCCCAATGCAGTCTCATGTTTCAAGGAGTGGGTCGAGGACATCTGCAAATAATTGACATATTCCGAGTGCGAATGGTGCAAACTTTCTAAAGGCAAATGAGAGGCTTGTTCCCAGGGTGAGTGTCCTTCTTCTCCTGATTGAATTTTCTTTTTATTTTATTGTCACTTCGACTAAGTACCTTTTCTTTCACGTTTTCCCAAGACCACCGAGCTTCGGACAATTACCGAGGTTGTGGCCTCGTCCCCATCTGCAAAACCCTCTACTTCGGTACAACCTACTCCTGAGGCTACTGCATGGAATGAGGAGAATATAAGAAAGAAGAAAAGGTCCCCTAACCCCTCGGACGCTCCCGTCGAGGCCAAGAAAAAGAGGATTGTGGTTAGGGTCAGAAAGAGTACCAAGAAAAGTACTCGGGCCAGGGTACCAGACCCCGATTCTCTTTACCGACTAATGGACTACCCAGAAGATGACGACATGGAGTTTGTCGCCTATGAGTTGGCCGACGCTGCACAAAGAGCGGGCAGTACCGGAGGGAGGTGACCATAAGGCCAAACCCTCTTCAGCTCGGGAACCCGAGGAAGAGCCTGTGGCCAGTGCCTCTCGAGAAGCCATTCTGGTTTCAAGAGAGGCTGTCAACGTCATTGATGTCTCGGAGTCGCCCTCCCACACGGAGCCTATTTTCAATGAGGCTCAGGCTATTACAAAAAAGCCGACCGAGGCATCAGGGGCCGTGGATGAAGCCCTTAATCTTTTTTTTGAAGGTATGGACGTCGGTGCGCTGGAAGACTACTCCGATTTTGGCCACCTCGAGATCACGAAAAGGGATGTATTGCCGAGGTCAGGTGGGCCGAATTCGATCCCAAATCTTGTGAAGCAGTTCCCTGCCACAATCGTAGATCTTGGCAGTAAGAAGATGTTTCCGGTGCCGGTGAATACCAGGATGCTATCTGGGCCTGTCGGTGTGGCCAGCTACCTTCATTTCTTGGTAACCGAAGAGGACCAAGTGAATATGAACGAGGTGGACGCACTGAGCCTCTTCAACACGAAGAAAAGCGGGTGTTGAACAAGGTATATCTTCTTTTCCTCATATCTTTAAAGAGTTCATTTGCCTTAGCGGGTTTTAACGATTTTTCCCATTTTATATGCCTCAGGCCCAGGTGCTTCATCATGAGAGCTTCCTACGGTCTCGGTGAAGGTGAGCCACATTGAGTTCGAGCTCAAGGAGCAGGTCCAGCAAAAGGACATGTACAAGGCTCTTTGTGATAAAAAGATGAGGTCCTCAGGGACCACCCCGTCCTCCAAGCAGAGCTAGAAAAAGCTCAAAAGAAAGCCTCAAAGGTGAAATGGGAACATGCCCGTCTGGTAAAAAAGGTAAGAGTGTTTGAGATTAATAATGAAAGGTTAAGAACAAATGTTATCGCCGCAACCTCGCAGGTTTAGGAGAAGATAGACCTGATCGACCAGCTTAGGGCCGTGATGGGCAAGGTCAAAGCCCCGGCCAATGAGCTGAGGGGCAAAATGGATCTCCTGGCCTCGGAGCGGGATGCCACTAAAGATAATTTTGCATTGACCAAAGTGCAGCTCCGACTGATGAGGGAAAAAGCCGACAAGCGGTCTCGACTAAATGAGGAGCTCCAAATACAACTCGACTCGGTCGTTACAAAATGAGATGCTCCAGGCCAAGAATATACCGCGCTCAAGTCCAAATTGGAGGCGGCTGTGAATGAGGCCTCCGAAGTTCAGGACATGTTGGCCCAGTACAAGAACGATGTGGAGGTTAAGGGTGTTCAAAACCGATCCGAAACCGAAAACCGAACCGAACCGAAGCTTAATGGCTTACTGGT
>ML427733.1:0-13499 GCA_005239525.1 Nicotiana knightiana
TTCGAGACCAGAGCGGACCTCCTGTTGCTTGATATGGTTGATTTTGAGGTCATCCTGGGCATGAATTGGCTATCTCCCTATCATACCATTCTCGATTGCCATGCCAAGACTGTTACTCTAGCCATGCCCGAGTTGCCGAGATTGGAGTGGAGAGGTTCCTCAGTTAGTGCAGCTAGTCGGGTTATTTCTTTCATGAAGGCTCGACGTATGGTCGAGAAAGGTTGTTTGGATTATCTTGCTTATGTGCGGGACACCACCGCCGAGTCTCTGACGATTGATTCAGTACCAGTAGTTCGAGAGTTTGCTGATGTATTCCCTTCAGACCTTCTAGGCATGCCACCGGATCGTGACATTGATTTTTGCATTGACTTAGCTCCAGGCACCCAGCCTATCTCTATTCCCCCCATACCGTATGGCTCCGAAGGATTTGAAAGAATAAGTTGATGAGTTGTTGGCTAAGGGGTTTATCAGACCGAGTGTGTCGCCTTGGGGTGCTCCAGTGTTATTTGTGAAGAAGAAGGATGGGACTATGCGGATGTGTATTGACTACCGCCAGTTGAACAAGGTCACCATCAAGATCAAGTACCCGTTGCTGTGTATTAATGATTTGTTTGACCAGTTGCAGGGTGCTCGTGTGTTTTCTAAGATTGACTTGAGATCGGGGTACCATCAGTTGAAGATTTGGGACTCGGATGTTCCGAAGACTGCCTTTCGTACGAGATATGGTCATTATGAGTTCCTGGTGATGTCCTTTGGCTTGACTAATGCCCCAGCAGCATTCATGGATTTTATGAACAAGGTGTTCATGACTTATATTGATTATTTTTTCATTTTCTTCATCGATGACATTCTGATTTACTCACGTAGTCTGGGAGAGCACGAGCAACACTTAAGAGTTGAGCTCCAGACTTTGCGAGAACAAAAGTTGTACGCCAAGTTCTCCAAATTTGAGTTTTGGTTGGATTATGTGGCATTCTTGGTACATGTGGTATCCATAGAGGGCATCAAGGTGGATCCTAAGATGATTGAGGCAGTTCAGAGTTGGCCACGCCCTATTTCAGCGATAGAGATTAGGAGCTTCTTGGGTCTGGCAGGTTATTATCGCCGATTTGTGGAGGGTTTTTCATCCATTGCAGCCCTTCTGACTAGATTAACCCAGAAGAATGACCCATTCCGATGGTCCGACGAGTGTGAGGCGAGCTTTCAGAAACTCAAGAAAGCATTGACCTCAACACCAATTCTAGTGTTGCCTTCCAGTTCTGGGATGTATACAGTTTATTGCGACGTTTCACACATTGGTTTGGGATTTGTGTTGATGCACGAGGGGCGAGTTATTGCATATGCTTCACGGAAGCTGAAGGTTCATGAGAAGAATTACCCTGTGCATGATTTGGAGTTGGCGGCGATTGTTCATGCTCTTAAGATTTGGAGGCGCTACTTGTATGGGGTTCCTTGTGAGGTTTTTACAGACCATGGCATTTTGCAGCACTTTTTCAAGCAGAGGGATCTTAATTTGAGGTAGCGTAGGTGGCTTGAGTTGCTTAAGGGTTATGACATCACCATTCTTTATCACCCGGGCAAGGCGAATGTTGTTGCAGATGCTTTAAGCAGGAAGGCGGAGAGCATGGGTAGCTTGGCTTTCATTTCAGCAGAGGAGAGACCACTAGCTTTAGACATTCAGTCCTTGGCTGATCGCCTGGTGAGGTGAGACCTTCCAGAGCCCAGCCGTGTTCTTGAACGTGTGGTGGCTCAGTATTCATTATTGGGGGAGATCAAGACTCGGCAGTATGATGATCCGCACTTGGTAGCCCTCCGGGAGACAGTGTTGCAGGGTGGTGCCAAGGAGGTTTCTATTGGCGAGGATGGTGTTCTGAGACTTTAGGGTCGCTTATGTGTCCCTAATGTTGATGGCCTGAGGGAGAGGATTCTAGAGGAGGCTCATAGTT
Organism: Nicotiana knightiana; assembly: GCA_005239525.1. Lineage (NCBI taxonomy): Eukaryota > Viridiplantae > Streptophyta > Magnoliopsida > Solanales > Solanaceae > Nicotiana > Nicotiana knightiana. The sequence continues at coordinate 1,947 of ML427733.1, forward strand.
CACAGTATTCTATCCATCCTGGTGCTACGAAGATGTATCGTGACTTGAGGCAGCATTTCTGGTGGAGGCGGATGAAGAAAGACATAGTGGAGTATGTGTCCAGATGTCTAAATTGCTAGCAGGTTAAGTATGAGCACCAGAGGGCCAGGAGGCCTACTCCAGTAGATGCCTATACTTGAGTGGAAATGGGAGCGCATCACTATGGACTTCGTAGTTGGGTTGCCACGGACCTTGTGGAAGGTTGATGCGGTGTGGGTTATTGTGGATAGGTTGACCAAGTCAGCATATTTCAATCCAGTAGCTACTAGTTACACTTCTAAGAGGTTGGCCCAGATCTACATTCAGGAGATAGTTCGGTTGCACGGTATGCCTGTGTCCATTATATCAGAACAAGGTCCTCAGTTCACTTCGCATTTCTGGAGAGCAGTACAGAGTGAGTTAGGCACCCAGGTAGACTCAGCACAACATTCCACCCGCAGACCAACGGGAAGTCGCAGCAGACAGTTCAGATATTGGAGGACATGATCAGGGCATGTGTGATTGACTTTGGAGGGCAGTGGGACCCGTTCTAGCCCTTGGCTGAGTTTTCTTATAATAACAGTTATCAATCCAACATTGATATGGCTCCATTTGAGGCCTTGTATGGTCGGCAATGTCGTTCTCCCATTGGGTGGTTTGATCCTGGCGAGGCTAAGTTATATGGCACCGATCTGGTGAAAGATGCTTTGGAGAAAGTAAAGTTGATCCAAGAGAGGCTTCGCACAGCACAGTCCAGAGAGAAGAGTTACACGGACCAAAAGGCACGTGATGTATCATTTATGGAGGGCAAGAAGGTTCTGTTGAAAGTCTCACCGATGAAGGGTATTATGAGGTTTGAGAAGAAGGGCAAGCTGATCCCAAGGTTTATAGATCCATTCGAGGTGTTGAGGTGAGTTGGGGAGGTCGCTTACGAGCTTGCCTTACCTCCTAGTTTATCAGGAGTTCATTCGGTCTTTCATGTATCCATGCTCCGGAGGTACCACGCCGACTTCTCTCACGTGATAGACTTCAACACCATTCATCTAGACGAGAAATTGGGTTACGAGGAGGAGCCAATTGCTATCATTGACAGACAGGATCGCCAGTTGAAGTCCAAGAGGGTTTCCGCCGTAAAGGTCCAGTGGAGAGGCCAACCAGTCGAGGAGGCGACTTGGGAGTCCAAGGAGGACATGCAGAGCAAATATCCAAACTTATTCAGCACTCCAAGTATGATTCTAGACCCGTTCGAGGACGAACATTTAGTTAAGAGGTGGAGAATGTAACGACCCGACCGGTTGTTTTGTAATCTAGGACCACGTTCCCCTAAATGAGACTTCCCGTAGTTTCTTTTACTGATTTATGACTTGCTGGGATGGGTGGTTTGAGGTTTGGAGGAGTTTGGGGTGGTATAGGAACACTTAGTTCCTTAAGTTTGGCCTTAAAGGCCAAGTTTGACTTTGGTCAACATTTTTAGCAAACGACCTCGGAACCGAGATTTGAAGGTTCCGGTAGGTTCGTATGATGATTTCGGACTTGGGCGTATGTTCGGAACAGGTTTTGGATGACCCGGGAGCGTTTTGGAGCCAAATAATGAAATATGATTCCTTAAGTTCAAAAATTGAGGTTTAGAACGTGGTTTTGTGTTATCGAGGTCCGAATGGAATTCTGAGACCGGGAGTAGTTCCGTTATGTCATTTATGACTTGCTCGCAAAATTTGGTGTCATTCCGAGTAGTATAGGTAGGTTCGGCATGTTGAAAGCGAATTCAAGAACTTGAAGTTCAAAGTTTGATTCAATTTGGTTTTGGGGTCAGATTCTTAGTTTCGTTGTTGTTTTTCGCGTTCCGAGAATTCGAGCAAGTCCGTATCATGAATACAGACTTGTCAGTGCCTTTGGACGGGGTCCTTGGGGCTCGAGTGAGTTTCGGACCCCTCGGAGCTAAATGCTAAAAACCAGATTTTTCCCAGTCTGGTTTCCTTCTATGCGTTCGCGGGTGTACTCACGCATTCGCGTAGAAGGAGTTGGGCAGGGGTGAAAAACACCCTATGCATTCGCATAGGCTCGCAGCGTTCGCATAGAGTAAGTCAATAGGCCGGCTAAATTTTAGTCATCGCATTCGCACCCCTCCAACCGCGTTCGCGTAGGTCTAGCCTGGCTAGCCTCCGCGTTCGTGAGACCCCCTCCGCGTTCGCATAGAAGGGCCCTTAGGGGGGCCTTGCCATTTTCCTTCGCGAAAGCACTGCCCCTGCCATGTTCGCATAGAAGGGGGGCAGCTGGACCGTAACTTAAAATCGAGACTTAGTCTCTTTTTGAACCATTTTCTTTCATCTTGGGCGATTTGGGGAGCTTGCAAAGGATAAATTCGACCTAGAAATTGTAAGGTAAGTAATTCCTACCACAAAGTGAGTTTAATACTTGAATTTTTGGGTAGATTAACACATTAAATTAGTTGAAATCATGGGTTTAGAGCAAAACCTAGGGTTTTGATAAAAATGAGAATTTACCAAGGAATTATTTATGGAATCATGCAAAAACTATATAATATTGATCCTTAGGTTATGGGTGATTGTTTTCCTTGAAAATTTCCAGAATCTGAGCATGTGGGCCTGGGGGTGTATTTTGGAATTTTACAAATTAGGTTGAAATAATCATTTAAATAGGGGAATTGTGGACTTTTGAGCTTAGATTGATTTATTTATGTGATGTTTGGCTAGTTTCGAGTCCTTGGGCGATGAATTTGGAGTTCCACGTGCATTCTTGACCCGGAAAGTAGGCTTGACACGAGGTAAGTCTCCTTTCTAACCTTGTAAAAGGGAATTGTCCCCGTAGGTGAATATAACAAATTATATGCTATTATTTGTGGGGGGTACGCACGCACGAAGTGACGAGAGTCTGTGCATAGCTACTACTATATTATGTCGGGTAGTTTAGGATTCACAAGCATGCTTTATGTGCCGTATTTATAATCTTAACGATAATTTAGGTTGCTAAATATCATCGAGTTATTAAGTGAACATCTAGAAGGTTACATCTCACAATTTAGATTATTGGTCCTTCTTTGTAAGAATATTCTCTACTAAGTTCCTGATTAATCTGTTAATTATGTGTATATAGCACTCGCGTCGCATGTATGATTCGTGAGCGGGGTAGCCCTACTATTATGTTGACCGCGTCACATGTTTGATTCGTGAGCGGTGTAATAGATGCATCTATGGTTCGAGCCGTTCGACCCTTCGGCAGTGCACATTTATTATTGCGTCGTATCGGCCGTACGTTCATGGCATGTTACGTGTTTGTTAACTGTTTGGTGTTTTTGTGGTTATTTACCTGTTGAATATCCTGGAAGAATGAAATTTGTAATCTGTACGATAGAGGACTTGACACGTAAAGTTAATTGTAAGGAAATTTGATTCTCCTATGTTCATCATGTATTTATAAATTCCATTCTTGCTTAGCCTTATACTTAAAACATATTATTTTGGCCCTAGTAAGTGTCACGTCGACCTCTCGTCACTAATTCTTCGAGATTAGGAGGGATACTTACTGGGTACATATTGTTTATGTACTCATGCTACCTCTATACTTAATTGTATAGGTTATGAGGCAGGTGCATCTGGGTATCAGTCCGTAGCTCGTTCCTGATTTATACCTGGTCGAGGCTTCATAGTGAGCTGCTTCTCCTGACGACTTCCAACAACACTTTGGAGCTTTTCTTTTTGCTAATTCTGTCTCTATTTTTCTTAGACAGTAGGACAGACTTTTATTCCTTTCGATATTACTCTACTAGATGCCTGTAGACTTGTGACACTAGTTCCTGACACACACATTAGTAGACCATTCTTTTGGGATGTATTTATTAAATTATGACTCTTTTTGGTTATTCAACTTAAAATATCCGAAGTTATATGTTATTACCGAATGTCATAAATTTAGGGAAATGTTTTGGAAAAATGAATGAAACTCACTAGTAGATAAATGTGTGCTTGCCTGACAACGGTGTTGGGTGCCATCGCGACCTGGGTCGTGACAATATATGTATCTCTCCTTCAGTTACATAATTACGACACATAAAAAATTAAGATTAATTTTTCAACCAAATCAAAAAACTAAAGGCATATAATTTCATTCAGAGTAAGAGAAGGCACTGTTCTTGTATATAAAAATTTAAAAGATGATAAAACCTTTCGTTTCTTAACCATTTAGTTTATTGGAATAAAAGTAAAAATAGTTTTAGTTGAAGACAACATCTAACATTTTCAATATTTGATTTTATACGATCATAAATTTCTTTAGGTAGAACCCTAATTATTACACGAAATCAGACCAATCGAAAATAAAATGAAGATGGCGAAGCTTACCATGAGAAGGAGAACAAACCCTAAGACTAATTCACTAGAGAGGTGCAGAGAACAAAAAATCACAGTGATGAGAGGCAGAGTCTAGTTCGTTTCACTTTAGTTAGAGAGGGGACGTGGGAGTGGGTTTTGGGGGGGGGGAGGAATTTAGGAAAAGACCGCCTATTTTTTCTTTTTTAATTACTATAAATTATGTTTTAACGAAGAGATGGTATGCTTTTAACGACAAGATATTTTTCCCTCGCTAATGTTGAATCCAAACTTGACTTTAATGTCCAGAATAATTCCTGGCCGCTAGAAGTATACTTATAATGACTAGTTTCATGTCCTTTCATAAAATAGTGGTCGTTAAAGATCAAAATTCTTGTAGTGACGGTTGATTGTGCTATGAAGCGTATGATGTAATTGAGACGCCCTAAAAAGCTCATCACATCTTTCTTATTCTTCGGAGGTGCTTTGACTTTTGACGGGTCTAACTCAATCCCTCTGCGACTGATGATGAATCCTAACAATTTTTAAGCGGGGACTCCGAAAGCACACTTTGCAGGATTCAGTTTCAGATTGTACCTGTGAAGCCGATCGAAGAATTTCTTCATATCTTATATGTGGTCCATACTCTTTTTGGATTTGATGATAATGTCATCCACGTACACCTCTATCTCCTTGTGTATCATGTCGTGGAAAATGGTTGGCATGGCTCTCATGTAGGTGGCTCCAGCATTCTTCAAACCAAACGACATCATTTTATAACAATATTTTCCCCACGGCGTGATGAAGGCTGTCTTTTCAACATCCTCTTCATCCATCCAGATCTGATGGTACCATGTGAAGCAATCCACAAAGGATTGGAGTTCATGCTTGGCACAATTGTCAATAAATATGTGTATATTGGGAAACGTGAATTCATCTTTGGGACTCGCTCTGTTTAGATCTCGGTAGTCAACAAATACTTTGACTTTCCCATCTTTCTTCGGAACTGGCATAATATTGGCCATCCAAGTAAGGTATTCGACCACTCTAAGAACCTTGGCTTTGATTTGCTTGGTGACCTCCTCTTTTATCTTCAAACTCATATTCGACTTGAACTTTCTGAGCTTCTGCTTTACTGATGGACATGTAGGATTAGTGGGTAGCTTGTGAGCCACTATGGATGTGCTCAAACAGTCATATCATTGCAGGACCATGCAAAGATATCTTCATATTATTTTAGGAATCTGATGTACTCTTCTTTCTCTGACGGTGATAGATGAATGCTTATGCGTGTTTCCTTGACCGTTTCGGAATTCCCTAAGTTAACTGCTTCAGTTTCGTCCAAGTTAAACTTTGGTTTGTTTTCAAAACTTTCTACTTCTCTGACGATTTCCTCAGGTATTATATCATCTTCCAGATCCTCCTAATCACTATCCCTATGTTGTGTTGTCTCATTACATGTCACAATTGCAGGTTCATCGGGATATGTAATAATAATGGTGTAAAAAAATGTAGAGAATAATAATAAATACGAAAAGTAGTAATGCATTAATAAAATCTCAAAATGTCAACAAGTGCGGCTTGATGACTCGAGCAATTATTTCAAAACAAAATACTAAAAATGTCTCAAATGCTCAAAACTATTTTAAAAAAAATAATTGATGCTAATTTTCCAGTCTACCCATGAACTCGACGGGCCCGAGATAGTGCAGCAGTCCAATTCTTGAGAACAACTCCTTTCTCCACGGTCTGAATGATAAGGTCTTCCTCCTCCTCATCCTCAACTATCGCAGTGCAATCCATATCTTCTTCGTCTAGAAACAGTTTCCTCATGCCAGCTAAGACTCCATCTTCTTCAGATCCCCACATCATGTCTGCTTGTTGGAATGTCTGATGCAGAGGTGGTACCAGTTGTTCCAATGGATAATAAGGACCACGTCATGGTGGCGACGGATCCTGATACTCTTGCCAAGTATATTCACATCCAAGCCTGAAAGTTGTACCATGACGTTGCAGTTGTACTGTTTTGGTGATCCCTTGAAGGTTTTTGCTGAGACCTTTGCTAGGTTCATACCCTGTCCATAGTAGTATGCTTTCTATCTTGTTACTCCACCATCGATCCTTTTCAATTTCATTGACTCGCTCAATGCGATGGTACGTATCTCCTCCTAGCTTCTTCCTATTTTCAATGACTGGAATGGTCTGATTGGTGTAGATGGGGTTACTTCCATCCCCATGGATAATCACTTCTTGATGATTCCATTCAAACTTCATAGGCTGGTGTAGAGTAGAAGCCACTGCCCCAGCGGCGTGTATCTAGGGTCGTCCCAACATTAGGTTATATGTAGCAGATATATCCAACACTTGGAACTCGACATCAAACTAGGCCGGGTCCATCTGTGTGGCTTTTTGGGATCCATCAAACGCCTTCAAATTCATGATTCCCATTTGTATCTCGTGCAGGCCTTTACCCAATCTCTTCAGAGTAGTTAGTGGGCATATGTTGAGACTGGATCCTCCATCTATTAAGACTCTAGCAAAAAAATTATACTCAAATCACACTGTGATGTGTAATGTCCTGTTGTGACTTAGTCCCTCTGGTGGTAGCTCATCTTCATGAAAGGTGATTTTGTGGATCTACAGTACTTACCCGACCATATTGGCCATCTCCCCATTAGTGATTTTGGTGGGTACATAAGCTTCACTCAGCACTTTCATCAAGGCATTCCTGTGTGTGTCGGAGTTTTGCAGCAGTGAAAAGATGGATATATGAGCGGGAGTTTTGTTCAGATGATCGACAATAGAGTATTCTCTTGCTTGTAATTTTATCCAAAGGTCATCAGTACCAGTTTCGACAATAGGCGGCTTAGATTCAGCTTCCTTTCTTGTTCCTCCCAAGTTTTCAGGTGTATAAACTTTGTCAGTTCTAGTCATGCCTTGTGCCGCACCTGTCTCTTCCATATTTGCTTTTCTTTTTCTCCTGGCTTCAAAAATGTAATCCCATGGGATGGCATCAGACTTGTAGGATGGTGTGGGAGCTAACATCATAGTGAAGGGTGCTTTTACTTTGACCTCAAACGGTGCTTGAGTTAGTACCACAACTAGTGTGAGGGTGACCAGAGACGTTTTAGGATCATCCCCCTCTCAAATGAGTCCGATTGACCCTTCTGGGTCCCATTTTTTGTCAGTCTCTATTACATTCACTCCCTCACCTCTGTGATCTAGGAGAGGATTGTTACGCATATTTGGTGCAGTTTGCTTTACCTGTATGACCTTATTGTCGATCAGGATCTGAATCTTGTCTTTCAGTGTGCGACACTCATTAATTGTATGACATTTCATGCCTAAATGATAGGCACATGTCTTGTTGGGGTTAAACCACTGAGAAAAATTATCCTTAGCAACGATATGGATGGTAGTGACATAAACAACAACCTTCAGTCTCTCGTATGATTGGTCTATGGGCTCAGCAATTGAGGTGTATTGTCTGGGTGGTCTGCGGTCAAAGTTTGGTCGTGGTTTTTGGTAGTTTTGGCGAGCGGGCAAAGGTGAATGGTAATATACGGTTTGAGTGTTATAGGTGTGGTATGTGGTAGCAGGTTGTTGGTATCTAGGGGGGGTGAAGGTTGATATGTGGGTAGAGGTGTTTGGTATGTGAGAAGAGACTTAGGACCCTGGGATACCATTACGACACCTACTTCTTTCTTCTTCAAAATACATCCTGATTGCAAGGATTTATTTGTGGCCTGAAGTGCCTCGAAATTTGTCACCATCCCACTCTTAATCCTTTCTTCTATTCTTTCTCCTAGCTTGATGATGTTGGAGAATTTGTGGTTCTCAATAACCATCAACCTTTCATAATACTGCGGGTCTTGAGCTCTGACGAAGAATTTGTTCATCTATTCTTCTTCGAGTGTTGGCCTTACTGTCGCAACTTTAGATCTCCATCGAGTGGCATACTCGCAGAAGGTTTATGTTGGTTTCTTCTTGAGGTTTTGAATGTAGGAAACATCTGGTGCATTTTCTGTGTTGAACCTGAATCTGTCCATGAAATCTGACGCCATGCCTACCCAACTAACCCACTTCTTCGGGTTCTTGCTGATATACCAAGACAACGCATCTCCTGTGAGGCTTTGCACAAACATTTTCATGTGGATTTGTTTATTCTTTCCCACTCCTACAAGATTGTCACAATATGTCCTCAAATGCGCTTTCGGATCACCAGTTCCATCGAATATTTCAAATTTGGGAGGTTTGTAACTTTCCGGCAATTCCACATCTGGCTGAATGCACAAGTTTTCATAGTTTAAACCTTCAATGCCTTTACCACCTTCGACATTCTGAACTCTGCCAGTGAGCTTCTTGAGTTCCTCCGCTATATTCTTAATGAGCAGGTTAGTCTCGGTCAATTCAGGTATGTATATGGTTTGTTGCAGGGTGTGGGGTAAGGTTTCCACATATATTGGATTGCTTTGATGGACTCCGGGAATCTAGGCATAAGGGTGGTCATTTGTTGAGTTTTGGGGATCAGGAGTAGATTGTGATACGTTCTGGGGGGTATGATAAGTGTTAGTCTGTGGGTATTAAGTTTGATGGTGATGGAGTTGTTGAGGAGTTGGTACGGGGGGAGGATTAAGGTTTTGAGGAGGTATGTGCTACTGGTGTGGTGCAGGAGGGTTTGGTGGTGGGTTTTGGTTTTGCGTGTTTTGTGGTGCCGTTTGGTTATGGGTAGTTGGATTTTGTTGGTTAATATCAGGGACATTGAGGGCGAGAGAGAGGCTTGCCAAGTTTTGGACCTGCTCAAGTTCTCCTTGTAACTCCAAGATTTTCTGTTCCAGACGTAAGACCAGTTCATTCTGTGCTGGAGTGCTTCGTTCATCCGAAGTTTTGGCATTCTCTGCCATGGTAGCGTTATCCTTTCTAATACCACTAAGATCATCCATTTTCCTTTTTCCTTTGTTCTTGCCTTTAGGATCGCTTGGTGGAGGAGGAGGTGGAGGATCTCTGGATCTGGTGTGATATGCTGACAATGCCAGTATGCACGAACCAACCTTGGTGAATGGGAATAATCAAAAGAAAGAAAAAGCAAAAGGTAACGAAGTTAGTAAGGGGTATTGAAAGAATGCGTGCAGTATTAAACATGTTTCGCAAAGTTATACAATAATTTGCGCCTTAATTTGGGGACCTCGTTGTGCCCGAGGTAGGCCTAAGCCACACATAGACTTGGAGAAAATCAATGCCAATAATTGCGTCATTTCATTAATGTGAAAATGAGCCAAACCTTTACTAAATCGATAATAATAATAAAGTTACTAATGTCATTTAACCTATTAAAATCGAAATCTAAACCTAAGCTAGAAAACAGTAAAGAACGTTATATGCTAGTCTACTTGGTCCCTGAAGGACCTTCTCCGTGTTTGGCTCTTTTGACTCCATCAATCAAGTTCCCCAAGTCGCGCATATCCTATAATAGGTAAGCCTTTGCTAGATGCCCTCCTTCACTGCCATCCGTGTTTTGACAATCTGAAAGCCTCTTTCTTATATTCCCCTCAAGCTCCATCAATCCTTATTCCAGATATTCCAACCTCCCTATTGACTTAGTGGTGATTCGCCTCCATTCGTTTATAGCCTCCATGTTCACTTTGTGTTGTTCCAGATGCCTATCTTCAGACTTGAAAACCCTTTTGCGAAGTCTCTTATATTTAACCTGTGCCTCAACAACATCATCAATGATCTTCTTTCCAGATTGACCCCCGACTTGACATCTCCTGCCATGTCATCTACCAACCATGATGGATAGAAGTATACATGACCGGCATGATACCTGTCTAGCTCAATAGTCTCTCTTTCCATAATGACCTTCTGGTTCCACATATGTTGTGCCTCGAACTTGAAAGGGATGATGTCCCCATTGAAATCTGTCTTGTACTGGACAATGTTGGAAACCCGAGGTATGACCTGTTTTCTTCCTGCTTATCTCATTACCCTTATAGGAGCATAAGGATAAATGCCTCGCAACCCGATCATAACCAAATGAGTAGTATCCCTCGACCTAATGATGAATCACTGCTAGGAAACCATTCAAACATCCAACGTACCTTTTGACTGTCAGATTACTGAAGAAACACACCTAATTTACAGCACTTCCCAGCTGTGCAAACCTGTCTGGGATAAATGTCATTTTCTTTGGTTGATGGTAGGCTATGTAGTCATTCGTCGGCGTCGTAGAAGCTCTTGACGATATTATCCTCTCTGAAAGTGTTCCAATAGCTAGACTTGTAGTAACAGATTACAACCTTCAAAATGTCCGAATCCCTGTTTGCACTGATCTAGAGCATAGTACAGTTCAGCTAGGATCATGGGGATGATGGTGTAGGTTTGCCCCTCGATGCCTTCTATTAAAGTCCCTGCAACCATGGCTAAACGAGTGTGGATCCTTACCCCTTTCATTGGAAATATCAAAAAACCCAAGAAGCAGATAATGAACACATAAAACCCGGCGGTGCGTTTAATCTAAGGAAGTAATGGCGAGTTTATCATGATAAAGACGGTACGACTTACTATGACCATAACGCTCATAAAGAAACCCAAAATGGATGTAGGGTTTCTTTAAGCAGAGCAATTCTTCATTTTTCTTAAAGCCCAACATCTAGAAAACCACAAGGGGTGCGATTCTCTGGTACTAATAACCCCGGACTATCCCATGGCAGCTTAGCAAAGCCTCCTATTTCTTCTAAGAGAGGAGTCATTTCTACGTCACCAGATCGGAAGACGGCTCTTTTCTCATCCAAGAACATGGTAGCGGCCTCAATCAATGCCCTATTTGGTTGGATATTAAGAAATATCACATGATTCTTGTCGTAAGCCGCAAGGTCTTTCCACCAGTCAAGTAGCAGAGGTGGGATGTTTTGGACCATGCCGAACCTAGGGACTTCCTGCTTCATTTTCTACAAACAAACAAGGTTAGCCCTTTCCCTCTCTAGATTGGACCATTTACACAATAATGATCAACATATTGGCACATTAGTAATAAGTGTGTTAGTCTTATTATAAGTGATTTGGGGTGTAAGGAGAGTCCTAAGTCTAAGTCAAGTTGAAAAATCACATAATAGACTAAAAGTCCAAATGAGTACGCACAAGACCAAACTTTGGACGAGCATAGATACATATACATATATATATATATATATATATATATATATATGAATGC